>BLKR01011219.1:0-36491 GCA_011170035.1 Teleogryllus occipitalis
ATAGGTGTCAAGCATTGGTGGAGGACGACAGAGGAAAAGATGTACGCATATAATCATAAATAATTATATGTAATTCATAAAAATAGTTTTAAATTCACTATTGATTGTGCTTACTGTACAAAAAGATAGAAACGCTTTCAATTGTATAGGTAAAATAAGATAGTGAATATTGAGATGCGTTTACGCAGGAAAGAAATGGGTGATAATTTTGCCGCTTTTTAATTGCATCGTCTTTCAAGCAAAATCATCATCAATATATTGAAATGTATCTCCCTAAGAACACTGGTTTTAAATAATATTCATTTAAATATATTCATCCCCGGCTATTCCCTAATTTGATTACTAAATAAATAAATCATATGCCCAACTGGAATATCCCCCACTACGCTCTCCTTTTAATGTAAATAATGTCTCTTTACTTTGTTACACATTAATATATAATATTTTGCCTATTGTGGCTTGTTCAGTAATTTCGTACATTCATCAACAAAGAGGATTGTTGGGAGTAAAAGAAAATTTATAATCCTGGGTTCTTTGCTGTGCAATTGAATATTTGGAATAACAATCTAAGAAATGAAAACTGATTCGTGTTTCTGAAAAATATTACTATTCCCATTCCTTTCTCAAGACTTACAATCCTTTTCCTCACTGTAATTTAATTCACAAAACAAAATGTCAATACCAATAATAAAAATAACATAAATATTTTCACTATTAATTCCTCTCATACACTCTGTATTATGCCCCAGACATTCTTTGCTTATTTCATTCATACATGGTCATATCTTCTTATATTATTCTTAAATCTATCGTAACTTACAAATTAAGAACATTACTGGATCTTCATACATGTAAAGTATACCTATTGATCTGTTCATCACTTCCCTTTTCGAGTCTTCTACCTTCTTGAACGACGAATGTAGCCGTTTGAACTCCTACCTTCGGTAATGTCATCTGTTTGCTGAATGCCGTTCTATTCCCTATTATTTTTTAAAATTTATATCCTAATATCGGTAATTATAGCGCGCAACTAATAAATATACGCGATCACTGCACTACATTCTGCTCTTTACAACCATGACTTAAATGGTTGTGTTTTCATCGCATCGATCTGTTCTCTACGAAAGCGCACATTCTTTTCTTTTGGCAAGTTGTAATCCCTACCGTTCAATTGTCATCTGCTATGTGCAGTAATAACTGAAAGCGGCTTCCTCTTTGTCTATCTATGCACTTCCCTCACTGTATAATGTCAGAGTTTTTTGCAATTGGCACAGTATCTATTCGCATATCACATCGTTTACTCCTTGCCCGCTTTCTTCGCGATTCTTAATTTTTAATTATTCACGGAAATTTCTTGTGTCTATCACTACAATTACAAGTACAATTAACAATATTATTCGTTTTCTGTAATTATTCTTTCCTCCCCTTATTCTCTCGTTATTTTTGTTTTTATTAGACTGCTACCGTTGATCTCCATTGTTATCTATTGCAACATTTTCTTCTATAAACACACTTTTAATGATAATTGTTATAGAACTCAGATAACACATTACAATATATGTTAGTAATTGTTGTCTACAGTGGGCATCATTTTCCTACCCTGCAGTTTATTTCTTCCGAATCAGGTTTATTTTTATTTTTTTCTGTTTTAATAATGATTTTGTTTTTGACATACAAATGTTAAATCGCTCTGTTTAAAAGCTGTGAAGCGTCTCTCTCTTTCATAATTTTGCCATATTAATTGTCTGTTAACTTCATCAAAAGCCTTCTGAATGACTATGAAAACTTTATATTTGTGAAGTTGATATTATCTTCCAATTTTGAAGTTACTGAAAATGTAGTCTTACCTTTTCCCCCTGCCGAAAACCACTTTGAGCTTCCGAGAGCAGTGTATTAATGTTTGTTAGGATAGATGCATTTGTAAAAAGAGTTGAGAAGACTTATTCCCCTGAAATCCCTTCTCCCTTTTCAAAAATTCGAATTATCTTTCCTAGCTTCCATTCTCCCGGGACATTCCCATTTGACCAGAATACATTGATAAAGCTCAAAAAGCAATCATGCAGCATCTGAAGTATGATTAAGAAGATCAATATTATGACATTATTACTTTTTAAATGCTGCGTGGCTATCAACAGTTATTCATTGATTATCTGCTCATTATGTTTGTTAATGTCTGCTAAAATATATTTCTTCTGGATTTTCTTTTGGTGACATGTTTCTATAGAATGTTAAACATACTTGTTCTGTGATATTACTTTTGATGATATCTTTCTGAAATGTTCTAAATAAGGAGTCCCAAACTATAACAAAAAATTAAAAATATTTTTTATTTAATTTATTGTAGATAGCTATGTATCATCACAATTGTCATAAGCAATCAAAAACTCTTTTACAATTTTACACTATATAAAAATTTACATATTTGATCACATAATAATATTTCATGACATTATCTTCAAAATAGAGCTCCCAATGAAAGGCGCATCTGACGTTACTTTTGAATTTCAGAGAGCAGCAGCAATTCCCTCATTGCATGCCACCAGCCACACAGTCGCCACGTGCTCTGCCCACCTGCCGGCCGCTCCCGCACCTTTAATCACAGTTCGCGCTTCGCCACCGCCGACGTCGCCACCGCCACCGCCACCTTCACCACCCCCGCCCGCCAACGCCAACGCCAACGCCAACGCCAACGCCAACGCCAACGTCAACGTCAACGCCAACCCCAACGCCAACGCCAATGTCAACACCAACGTCAACGTCAACGCCAACGCCAACGCCAACGCCAACTTCAACGCCAACGCCAACTTCAACGCCAACGCCAACGCCAACGCCAACGCCAACTTCAACGCCAACGCCAACGCCAACGCCAACGTCAACGCCAACGTCAACACCAATGTCAACGCCAACGCCAACGCCAACGCCAACGTCAACGTCAACGCCAACGTCAACGCCAACGCCAACGTCAATGCCAACGCCAACGTCATCGCCAAAACCAACGCCACCGCCGCCACCACCGCCACCACCACCGCCGCCACCACCGCCACCGCCTTGTTTACAGGCCACGCACACGGATGGGGCCGTGCGTGTAATTGCGCGTTATCGGGTGCTACAGTCCCGCCCCCACCTCATCGCTTCCATCTCGCACCTTTTCAACGCCCTTTTCCCTTTTCAAAATACCCCTCCCTCTCCCCGACAATCACAATCACTGTTGAACCACAGTATACGAATTCTACAGTAGCGCAGCTCAGATCGTTCTTGGGCTAGTCAGAATTGCTCGTGCATACAATTAGCTATCCTGGTGGAGACAAAGTAAAACTACGAATTGCTTCTAATGAAGTATACGGATTTGCTTGTGCAATTGCGTTTATTAAGAGCTGTGTAAAACCTTCGTGTTGTTTCTTGACCTCCTGGTTTTATATTCTTAGGATTTCGAGGGGGAAGTCACTAAATAACATGTACTATTACATGGAACTAACGTTTTAATATTTCATTTGACATGTATCAGGGCATATTTGATAGGACCAATTGAGTTCTCTGATACTTTGAATGAATACTTTTCCAGTTAACTCATTAATGACAATGCGTGTGTCGAAAGGGGTGCACTGTTCTGCAACTAATTACAGCAGTAATAAAGGATAAACCCTGAGTTTTCTTTCTTTTACTTTCCCAAAAGATCTAGAGAGTAAAGACGGAAATTTGTCCAAAAGCACCACAGAAATGTTATTACCTTCTAGATACACTTATTTACTACTTAGATTATTTACATTTCCAGATATTTTCATGAAAAGAATACAAACACTTGTTCTTCCTCATGAATTCATTATTAATTTTCAATAGACAACATTCATTAGATGTAAATAATTTTTTTCCTTAAAGATTGTTCAAAACTTCTACAGCACAAGTTGATTTAGTTACATGCAAAAGAAAATTAAAATATATAAAAATCAATCAATATATTCTATATTGACTGAATAGAAAAACATTCACTTTTTAGTCAGTTTTAGCAGAACGATTCTGTATTATCAATAGAAAGACGACTAACGTTTCTATGTCGCCACGCGGATCTATAGAGTCGCTCAGCAACGAGAGTTAACAAAGAGTTTCGCTTCAGTGTAAATACGTACAGGGCCTACTCATGGTGGAAAGAAATGAGTGAGATACTCCAGCGCACCGATTTTATCTCGTTGTGCGCAGCACCACTAGTTTGCGTCACGAACCACGTGACCACATCACGGGCCCTTCGTTTGAAAAACCAGACTAGATGTAGACCGCCATGTTGCACGGAGAGCGAGACATGTGAGAAACATTTTCAAAGAGGCATTAAGCGACAATTTTCAGCGGCAACACTGACTTGTCACAATGATGGATTTTGACATTTAAAATTCCCGCTAATATTGTGACGCAACTGGTGCCTGAACCTCATCGGCTGATGTCGAAGTGATAATTTTGAAATTTAAAATTCCCACTAATATTATGACGCAACTGGTGCCTGGAGTTCATTAACTGAAGTCGGATAATGAATGGTGTCTGAATCTCATTGACTGAAGTCGAAGTGATAATTTTGGCATTTAAAATTCCCTCTAAAATGTTGATGCAACTGGTGCCTGCAGCTCATTGACTGAAGTCTGATAATTAATAATGTCTGAAGCTCATTGGCTGAAGTCGGTGATAATTTCGGGATTTAAAATTCCCTCTAAAATTGTGACGCAACTGATGCCTGGAGCTCATCAGCTGAAGTCGGATAATTAATAGTGTCTGAAGCTCATTGGCTGAAGTGTGATAATTTTGGGATTTAAAATACCCGCTAAACTTGTGACGCAACTGGTGACTGAATCTCATTGGCTGAAGGAGGATAATTAATAGTGTATGAAGCTCATTGGCTGAAGTCAGTGATAATTTTGGAATTTAAAATTCCCTCTAAAATTGTGATGCAACGTGTGCCTGGAGCTCATTGGCTGAAGTCGGATAATTAATTGTGTCTGAACCTCATTGGCTGAAGTCACACAACTGATGGTGCCTGAAGCTCACTGGCTGATACGACGCGCAATCGCTCACCCACCTCTTTCCATCACGCGTGCACCGTGGTTGAACTTCACACTGACTCATGGAGTGCGTCCAGCGCGGGCCGCTTGCGTGCGCCTCGTGTGGCGGCGCGTGCCCGGCCCGAGCGCACGGCTTCCCACGCGATACGCGCCTCTCCACGCCGCGCCGAGCAAACAGCAGCAGCCACTGATTCGGTGGCTCCGAGATAACGAGACCGCTCAGCCACTTCAGAGCGCGCTGTTGTTATTGGGAGGGCGACGAGAGGGCGAACAAGTGGCTGGCAGCCCAGGAGGGCGGGATGATGCCTGGCCAGAGGCGGATTAATACGCAAGGGGGCCCTGGACGATTGCAAATCTGAGCCTCTTGCCTCTTTACTTTATATATTACTATATATACATCTCTATTCCATTTATCTCTTGTATATACTATACCTCTATTACGTTTTATAAAATTATAATAATTAAAACTCAGATGAAATGGATTATATCAGATTAAATATAATATAATTTAATTAAAATATATTATATAATATTAATTATATATTTATTATTATATATTATATATTAATTATTATATATAAAATATTTTATATAATATTAATATTATATAAAATAATTATATTATTATATTTATATTATACTAGCGTATCCGTGCGAGAACTCTCTCATGTTATACCCCACCCTCGTTTCCTATTTTCCACTTCCATATTAAACCTATACTACGTCGTTTTTAAAGACGCTGTTATCCCCTGTCACTTGTTCTATGTGTCTCCTTGTAATTGATAACAACACAATACACCCTTGTCAATACGAACTATTTAACATTACTTATTTAACGTCATCGATCAGAGAGGTGTGCCCGTGTAATTCAGTCACGTAGAATATCAAGTAATTAGTTTATTTCACATAGAGTTGCACATTTTACAGGTTTTGAACAGGTGGGTTCGAATCGAAAAGCGTGAAACCAGTAAAAATGTAATAGAATGTTCAAAAAAATCTCATTCTGTAGAATACGGTGTGATGAACGTTTTTTGAGGCCTTTGGCCTCAAACTTTTATATTTAAGAATGTGAAACGCTTCTTTTAGAAATTATTTAACGATATATGTTTTAAAATCCGGCCGAGGTATGAGAGTTTGGATTTGACATGAATATTTATATGAGTTTTTTTAAAAATTCTTCATATTTTTAAGATCAAAATGAAATTCGTCACGTTGACTATAAATTCTCTTTCTTTATAGACATCATTTATGCAGAATGGTTGCGTGTGAGAGCCGCAATAGGAATGTATACTACTGAAATAATATAGGAGGCGATATTATTATATTTAATTATATATTTATATAATACATTATTAAAATGTTTGCAATGAACGATGCAATATAAAATTCAGAAAAATTTTCTTTTGCAATTGAGTTCATTGAACGTGTTAATAATGTCATCAAAATCAATTTTCCTTAAAATATCAGATTCCCTTGCAAATAAGATTCAACGTATCTAGTCGTACCTGCCTCTTCGGCCGTCCTTGATTCCTTTCCGAAAAAGAACATTCCCCAGAACAAGGCGTTATCATCATTGTCAAGAAAATCCGGTGAGCTATTTCGAGCTATTAGGGTACGCATTTTGAATTTATATATTAACATATCTTTAAAAATGTAGATGGAAAATTTTATTTTATTATATTTCTGAAGACCCGGAAAGCGTGTGCACAAGAAAGGAATGTGTTCAATAATAAAAAATATAATTTTCATGATTAAATATATACTGTTTTACTTCTCGTCTGCTTTCATTGAATTTCATACTTGCATTTATGAGCTCAATATATCTCGAAAAGTAATACACGGTTACAAAATAATAAGTCTAACTCGTTTAACTATTAAAAAAGTTTTTTTTTAAATTCCGCCTTCGGATTCCCTACGCAATTGCCCAGTACTTCCTAGTGGTTAATCCACAATTGTGCCGGCCTCATTTTTTTGGAGAGATATTTAGGGATTTTGTCTGCCTGTAGGTCCTATCTTCGAGCAAGCTAAACAGAGCTTCTTCTCTGATAATACAATAGCGTAGTTTTGCAAAAAGGTATTTACTGGCTGTGAATGTAATGAATTATGAATGAATAATTATTATTTATTTAACAAGGGCTGTAAGTTATATTTTATTCGTGAGAGAGAAATATTATGTTTCAAAGACGAATCTGCAAGGCACTTATTTCTCCCAAATGATTAAAGCTCTATTATATTTCGTTGCAGACACAATATTTACTGCGAAACAATTTTTGTTAAATATGCAGATAATTATTCACTTTCTTCACACTCAGCATTTAGCAATTGGTTTATTGGCATATTTACGAGAAAGTTGCATTCAAAAGTAAACATTTTAAATAAAATTACATAAGCATAAATTGAATTTAAACAATTATTATATTAACGCATTTACGTAATTACGAGAAATTAACTCTTGCTCCGTTAGGGATCATTTCTGACTTTCTGGGATAATGTAAAGTTGAATATTAAAAGACGATATATTTATATAAATTCAGATATACTATTATTGGTCCTTCTAATTCCCAATAAACAAATAAAATCATTTTTAATAACTTTTTAAACATATGTATTTTATATGAGTTCTTAATAAACTTCATACAGGATTTATTCATTGTTGGTGTTTTGACTTCTTATGTGTTCATATTTCAGCTTTTTTTTCGATATTCAGTTCAATGACCCATTTGGACATAGTACTGTATTTGTGAATTAATACTAGACGTATTGTGTATTGTTGGCTTAATCTGTGTGCTTTCTTCTCACGGATACGGATGTTCGATATAGTGAAGATTGTGATGAGCGACAATTGACAAAAGATTTAGAAAATTAAGGTGAATACACAGAGTGATGCAAATAATGAGAAAAGTAATTACTCGCAAAGCGAGGAAGGAATCCAACTGGTAGCTTTTCCCAGTCTCCTGATCATGTGCGGTGTTTGGAAAGGAATTGGAATTATTATTATTATTATTATTATTATTATTATTATTATTATTATTATTATTATTATTATTATTATTATTATTATTATTATTATTGTTAAATAACTGGAGCCAGGTCATACTCAATTGCAGTTCAAATAAATATATGTATATGAACGTGACTCACAATCAGAGGTGATCAAAGATGAGCTCAATAAAATGTCAAAAATTAAGGGTAAATTTGTGATGGGGATTCATTTTCTTCAGTTAAGTAATTTTGCTTTAGTTACAGTCACGAGAGCGAAGCGAAGCAAATTTACCAAGTTGATGAAATCGTAAATAGCAAACTTTTTGATAAATTTTAATTCTTCATGACATCTAGTCACCAAAATTTGGAATACCATTGTGTCGGGCAACTACCAGTAAGACATTGTTTCCTAATATGTTATTCTGTCTCAGATTTGATACAAAAATATCAGAAAAGAACAGACCACGAAGGCTGTTCCTAATAGATCTCGCTAACGAAATGGCAGAATCTGAAATCAGAAGGAAATTACGAAATACGCCAAGAAAAACCGAAGCTTCGTAAAAGAGATGCAGTAATTGTGAGAGGATCTCAACATTTGGTTGAATCTGGAGGATGAATTTGTACATACAGTAGAACGAAGAAATCTAGATGTGCTATGACTAGAGCTAGGTATGCTATGACTCTAATCATAGCTAAGAATTTCATGCAATTGCTAATGTTTTGTAATGGTCACAACTTCCTGAAACGTCATGTTTCATGGAAAAATATTAAAAATAAGATAAACGTTTTGCATATAATGCATATTTTGCATACTCAGAGCTTTTTGTCATACATACGCAAATGTTTTTGCATATTTTTCTTCTTTTTGTCTAAAACAACAAAAAATATAAATTTAAACTTAAAAAATATTTATTAGTGCAAAGTAAGAATTTTCTTGTTGCTTCAAACACGGTAGAACAAAGAGTTTCAGACTACGGACGACCAACGCCGCCGAAGTAATAGTATCTGCTAGTATCGATTGATAAATCACCCCACATTCTATCGGCACCTCAGATTGACCTTGCATGGCAAGAAATTCTCTTTCCCAACTCTACCTCCCCCCCCCCACACACACACACACAGAAAGCGAGTCGCGTCGCGTCCGACAGACGCACGGACAGACGGGCGGACGTTTTGAAAAAAAACACTTTTTCAGTATCAGGGGTCCCCAAAACATGTATTTCCGTTAAAATCTGAAAATCGATTTTCCGCAGCATTACATAACTTTCTCTATACTATGTATATTTCTCCGTGTATATGTATGTATACAAGAAATTAAAAGTGTGTATAGTTCGATTTGAAAATCACAAAGTTACCTCAATATCTCTTACAATACAAGTGATAAAATCGAAACGAATTCATGCATCAATTAACACCATTCTCTCATGAACTTTCGTGAAAACTGCATCACAATATCTTCAATCGTTCAAAAATTACAAGGGGTGCTAAAGTTACGTGACTCATCCTGTATATTGAGTACAAACGTGTCAAAATATAAGTTCGAACACATAACATCATGTGATGTGGAAATATCATGTTCTGCGTACATTACTACGAAATTACATTGTCTGATAGGAGACACTACTTAACAACAGGTAGTCTGAAGAAAATTCTTGTAGTTTTCTGTGCTCTTAAAGCA
This sequence comes from Teleogryllus occipitalis, assembly GCA_011170035.1. Classification (NCBI taxonomy): domain Eukaryota; kingdom Metazoa; phylum Arthropoda; class Insecta; order Orthoptera; family Gryllidae; genus Teleogryllus; species Teleogryllus occipitalis. The sequence goes on from BLKR01011219.1 coordinate 9,703, forward strand.
AAATAAAATGAGCATATGAAGATACTAATCTGTTTTTAATTTTCATATTCCGTTTATCAGGTGATAAAAAGATGTAATGACATTGTAAAATATGTTGTGACCAAACGCTGCTTATCTATCTTCTGTACATATTTCAGCATTTCTGGGTGCTGTTATACTACATGCACACTGAAACAGTGGCTGCTCGTGCTTAAATTGCACGGTTGCACAACCTCAAGATAAATGAAAAAGATCTCATAATATCTTAGGAATATAGATTTTCCTTTTAATGACATTTAATATTCAAGATATTGCAGCAATATCAATGCATACAAAATCATTTCGAAGCCAAAGAGCATCCAACTAGCACTCTCGCCAGAGTCTGGTGATTCCCATGTATTGCACCACGCTCTTAGCTCTATTACTGGATTTACTGATTTTACTCTTTGGTCCTTCGCTTTAACACCAATAAATACACAGCTATTGGTGACGTAACCAGATGGGTGGGGGTTCTTATCGTCGAGCACTGCGAAGCGCGGCACAATGTTCAAGGCAGTCCGACGGGAATACCAATATTGTTTTCGTCTGACTAGCTGCATCTTAATTTTATGAATCTTACATGTTTTTGAAAGTTAACAAATTTAGTCAAATATTGATGGTATTCAATGTACTGTTTATGATAGTTAAAGATTTTGGAGATTTTTTTCATTTGATATTAGGTTTGTTGATACAAAAGGTACATTTGATGAGCTCTTTATGTAAAGGTGGCTGTTCTGGATGGAAGTCCCTTAGTGCCTCACCGAAGCCAGTCTACTCGCAGATGACCCCCTAGCAGTTTGCGAGTGTTCTTGTGAATACGAATGTGAGTATATCTTTCATTATTGCAATGTATACCAAGGTAGTGAAGTTTTGGAAATAATTGTATTTGTAGAAAACGTGTCCAAATAATAGTGCTGGTGCAACCCAGGAAATCAAAGCCATAACTACGTGCGCCGGAGGTGAATATACCTGACACGGACACTGCTCATAAAAATATGTAAGTACTATTTCCATATAGATGTTTATTCAATTTAGTTTTAATCATATTACATAAATTGCTTACATTTGATTATACATTAGTATTCTGAATTTTGAAAATTAAATTTCCATCATTTGATAGAGCTGTAACCCTCCAGTTTGTTCGGGCACCAGCCGCCAGTGCACTAAAATAGTTCAAACCGTCCCCGTACTTTGTGGAGCGACCTCTTTGATGATGGCTATCTGCTTGTAGAATGCAGAGGTTGGCGAGATAACGGGCGAGCCGAGGAAGCGCCCGCGGGCGCTGCGATCAGATGGACGCGACGCAGTGTGCGCCAGCCCCAGCGGGCGAGGCCGTGGGCGATGGCGCGGGCGATGCCACGGGCGATATCGCCCGCCGCACACACTTCCCTCCCCACTGACTATTTAACTTCTCAATTGTAAACGGATTCTAAAAGTGTACTTTCTAGTAGCATTTGGGGTTTAGGAAATCGAACGATCATCTCTAATTGACATCTCTAACCGACTAATTGATGTCCATATCAGAGAATGGTTTTAGGAATTTGTGGAAAAGGTGCGTTTTCTGATTCGGGTGGAGTGGATGAAGTTTATGCCCAGGATGACTCTGGTAGGATGTAGTATTTGTGTTAGTTTAGAGTAGAAATGTGCGAATACGTATGTCATGAGCTAGTTTATGAGTTCAAGGTTGAATTGTTTAAGGCTGCAAATTTATATTGTGATGAGACAAGAATCCCGGTTAATTTGAATGATTAAGTCGACATCCAGCGATAGAAATAATGATAGTGTATGCAAAGTCGGAAGTCAAAGAATACGCGGTGTTAGGACAACCGATTAACAAGAAGTAATATTCCTTGCCTGATGTCATAGCGCTGTGCTGATGGGCACGGCCCCGAACACATTATATAAAGAAGGTTTGGAGAGGGCGTTGAGAGTCGTGATCTTGTGGAAGGACGCATGGAATCAGTCTCTAGAAAAATTTTAAGCGAACAAATGTAAGCGGTTGTTGAGGTGCGAACGGGTTTTCAGCATAGGCTGGGTATTATTTAAATGATAGTGAGGCGGAAATTTGTGATTAGTTTGAGGTTTGGGAGCTTGGTTTTGTTTGAATTGCAGTATTAAATTGTAATTGGAAATTTTATTAATTTAGTAGTTGGAATTTTGTATTAAAATAGACTCCGTGTTTCAAGGGGATGTATATTAGGGTAGCTCCGTAGGTAGAAGAATTTTTCAATAAATAGCTCAATATACTCATTCGTGAGTAGGTGCTTCATACGAAACACAGATAAGGAAAGTCGCGACCGCATAATAAATTTGTAAGAATATTAAGTCCTAGTAATAGCAAATCGTTGAGGACATTCTAGAACATTTTTAATTTAGGCTAGGAACCTAGAATTGGTATAACAAGGATTTCATGGACAACTTTCTGCTGGTCAGCCGATATCTTGATAGATATTATAGTAAGCTTACGAACTACATTCATAACCGTACGGTGTGCTAATGTTCCACATTGGAAAAGCAATTTTCATGATATCGAAATAATTTGTAACATTTGTAAGAATAAATGATAATTTTTTATAATTGAAAATGGCTGATAATTTATATTAGTTGCTATCAATCTAATAATTCGTTTCAATCAATAGAACTTCCAGGAATCGTGATCCTGTATGGAATTACACGTCCACATGCAACAGGTAAGAAGTAATATGTTGTATGTCGAACCCATTATTAAATTGGGTGTAAATTTAATAACTTAATGTTCATATTGAGAGAATTTGTGAGCATAGCAGGGCAACGATAAAATAACAATATTAACAATGGCAGTGGAAGTAATCCCTGTCATAGTATTAGATGTTTGCTGTAAATAGTATCCAGATTTGGCAGTAGTAAAATATCAGAAGAAAATAAATAATTTCACAATACACACTGCCAGAAGCTGCCATTACAAAAAATTCCCTTGAATCTAAGTTTAATTATATTAAGAATCCAGGCTGATCCAGTTTTCCCTAAAAATATATTACATTCATTTCCCTTAATATTCAAATTCATATTTAATTATCTTATATTTATTCTCATTTGACATAACCATTACAAATTGTACCAGGGAATCTGTGGCATCTTTAGTGCAATTTTTACTCTCTTGCACTTTGTAAGAAGAGTGAGTTCTGTAACCGTCCGGCGAGAAACGGAAAATTTCGACAGAAAAACTCTTATTGCCGAACCCTGGTAACTGAAAAGTGGATAAATCTTGTTCCTATTTATAATAACTTACTGTCTCTAACACGTTGAGTAAACAAAATCCATGTTTTGTTGGTCCGTGATACCGAAAAATCGATTGACGGAAATACGCCGTCTCGCCGGTCCGTTGTCAACGCTAGAGCCTAAACCGTTCAGCCGATTTTCTCCGAAATTGATATTCTCTGATCCATTTGAACAAACTAGAGGCTTAGATTTGAAACGGATATTTTAATTTGAGGGGGGTATTTTTTATAAATCCTCTATATTTTTCACATTTTCTCAAAAATGGCGCAGATCAACCATTTCTCAGAGAATGGCGCAGATCACATTTTCGTTGATATCCTTGATTTTTCGAAAATTGCAAAAGTACAGATGTTTTACGAACTTCGGCAACCATAATAGTGAAGAATGAGATTTTTCTCCTTAATGAAATCCGTTCTTCAGATATCTTAAAATAAGTTTGTGTTCAATTTTTTGAAAATATAAGTAGTTTTTGGGTAATTTTGCGTGAAATATATGCATTTTTTGCCAAAACGGCTTATTTTTTAAAGTATCCATGCACCAACGGACGGTAAAAAAAATTGAGCTAGTCTCCTTTCCAGCAAACACTGTATTTTCGAAAATTGCAACATTTTAACATTTCAAACCTACAAAATTCAAGATATATATTTTTCTTTTAAATAAAATCTGTTCCAAAAACTCAGTTCTAAAAAAGGTCATACACACTTTATTTTTTTAAAAAAATATTTTCTCAAGAACCACTTCTCACCCAATGTTTTTCATTAACTTCTTTTTTCTCGGAAAGAACAAGGAACGCTTCTAAAATGCCGTAAAGCTCATTTTCGTTCAATTCTCTGAATTTTCAAAAGTTACTAATTTGGAAAGAATTCAAAGAGTAGTTGTAGCACCACTAGTTTGCTACTGAAGCTGCTTGTTCATTACTTGATATCCCTTGACGAACTGGGGTCCATGCTAAGAATATGATGTTGCGTTGCATTGTATTAAATAAGGTATTATTTTAAAGCTCACTTTTAACTACTCGGTCATGTAGCGATCAATTTGATTGGGGTAACTATAGGAGTTACTCGACACGAAAGGACAACACAAGCACACACAAACATCCATACCCCAAGCGGGATTCGAACCCGCGGCCCTACGAGCCGAGGCAAGTACAGCTACACAGCCTTAACGATCTCCGTCATTCAGGCCGGCAATGTGTATTTTTGTATAATTCTGTTCTTCAAATTTTACTGCCAGAGTTGGAACAAGAAAATAGAGAAAATTTAACGTGCAATGGAAGAATGGGATGTCTTCTTCCTAGGGCTTTTATCCAGCCGACAGCCGGTTGCCCTTTACGTCCCGAAGGGACGCATATTCGACCATACACTAGACAAACACTCTTGCGGACTCCACTGATCTGGGGCCAGCAGAACGCGAGGCCCTCCGCGACAACACACACAAAGTCAAGGGACAAACCGCCATGCCCAAGGCGGGACTCGAACCCGCGACCCTTCGGACCGAAGCGCTGAGTCGGTACTCGCTCTTAGCCACCTCGGCCATCCAGGTCGGCAGAATGGGATGTTATTCTGAAAAAAAGAAGATTCCCATCAATACTTGCTTGAAGCAATATTCGCAGCTGGGGAGGTGCAAGGGAAAACTCCCGCGCAAGCGATATTGCGCTTTCTAATGAGAGCAGCGCTATCTAATCGGTCAGCGCGGCCACTTCGCCCGCCAGGGAAATGGAGGGGGCGGTCGGCGGACTTCATATACGTGTTTGCTCACGAAGTGGATTAACCGGCAGGAAAGATTCATTATTTTTTGAACGTTTCAAATACCCCCCCATTCGATTTCTATGTAGTGAATACAACTAATTATGACAGACGTTACATTGTATTTTCTCTATCGAAAAGGTAGTTTGCGCCACAAAACGTTGCGTACGTCATTTCGAAAACTCAATTTTGTCACAAAATTTAATTTAAAAATTGGATGCGAATATTCATTGAATTTCATGTTCTTTGACCCGTGTGTTGACAGGAAACCGATCCGAATCTGCAGTACTATTGATGAAAACCTGCTTTAGTTATTAATATAATTTTCTGATTATACGATTTCGCTCAAAGTTTAAATGATCCTCCTGTTTGCCTTGACCAACAACAGAACGTCAGATAGGATCGGTGCAGCCACAGCAATCAAAAGGCTTTTAGTGAATTAAACGTTCTAAATTTGAAAGGTCTTTGCACGCGGTCCGTAATCCCCAGCCCCGTGTAAAACTCTCCATGAATCAATTATGAATGAATCAATTAATATCCTGTTAATATTCTCCAATACATTGAACTGTAAAAACGGTTATAAGGTGAGGTCGGACTATCTTGTGAAATACAAATTCAAATATTCGTATTTGACCAATCAATAAACTACTATGACTCAAAATGCAATGCGGATTTATGAGCAGAACATTTTTTTTATATAAGCCATCTAAAATGAAATACAAATCTTAAACTTATACACAAAACATTGAGTTTCAAATTTTACAAGGAAACATATTTTTACTAAAAGCAGCTTAAAAAACCTTTAAAAGATTAATTGATGTATAACACCCGCATTATGAATTTGAAATATGAACAAAAAAAGTAGAACAGAAAACACTTTGTAAACAAACTCAATTGTTTGATGATTTTTTGTTTAGTATAAATATTAAATCAAATCTTATGAATTATTGTATCTTTTAATTAAGGCGCATATGCCATGCCGATTTAAACATGGCACATGTGTCATGTAATGTAATAAAAATTATCCAAATTTGACTGTCTACAATTAAAAGATACTATGATATATCAAATTTACACTAAAGGTTACAAAAACCTTTTTAAATCAAATCATTTCCTAAGGTCATTAATAATTCTCTTAAACGGCGGCTGCAGCTCGTTGCATATATCCTATCATTGAAATACCGCTTCATTACTCTACAGGGATTTGATTAATCACAGAGAAGTTAGCAAACAAATTATTGAGAGCATAATTAGATTAACTTCATTAATTCACCGTCGTAGGTGAATTAATGAAGAGGTGAATTCATCATCTTAAGTGAATTCAGAACAATTAATGTTATTGTAATGCCTTTCACCTGGGCACAAAATAGATACTATTGCGATATCTATTCTGTAACCTGGGAGTCCTAAGGTTGGAGTCGACCAGGATTTTCGACACTGGCTATATAGCTAGGTCGAATTCAGTCTCTGTCTGGAGAAGAATTCTAGCGGCCGGCTGCTATCATCGGTAGTTTTCCGTGGTATCTCCAATCAACACCAGGCGAATGCGGGAGTAGAACCTTAACAAACGGGCCACTATCCGCGCACGATCATTCCTTACCCTTCCTTGCCCTATCCTCTCTGCATTCTTAAACACACTTACATTTACATTCAACACACTACCAGAGATCGGTCGGAGGCTTGTCCCGTCTGAGGCGGTGCCCCGCTGGTGGGAGATACCTGGTTGGGAAAACCCTACAAGCGGAAGGGTAGGTCGGCGCCGTATATCGCCATCCACAAGGGAAGATGACCGCCACTTCCCCGATAAAACATTCTCTACACTTTCGGGACAAATGACCTTCTCCGCTGACTCGCCCGAAATTACTAATCAATAAATTAATCATGAACTTAATTAGTCATCCGTCCGCCCTCTCAAGGTGATTTTAAACGTAATAGTTAAAAATTGTGCGTTTTGGTACAAATCCGGGCTCTAGCAAAAACAGATATTTTAATTTAATAAAATCAATTATGATAATCTCTACTTGATGTGTAAATTGGGAAGATGTAAAATATCGCAGATTTTGAAAAATCCATAATTGGTAAGTATTAAATAATATATATTCAGGGTATTTGGTCTCACGAGGTCGGAGTTGGTTAACATTTGTTCAGTGTAATAATCTTGATAGACGATCTTAACAGAATGCACTGTTGAATAATTATAGTATTATATTATAAAAATTATTTTTCGTGCTTCTGAACAATTCATTCTGGTTCCTAATTGCCGAGAATCAAGCACGTAGTTACCTGATGCACCCAAAGGTAGCGCTAGTAACTCTCCCCAGAGCCGTGAAAGCGAAGAGCAGCCATTCCAGTGTCGTTCGGCCTCCTGGGCGAAGCTACTGTTGCTGTTAGGAAATTTCAGTACATGAAAGGTAGCGAACGTTATGCGCACAATTTCACTTACATTAAGACGTTTATAGCAGTTCTGAACCCGCGCCATCATATATTTATCATGGTATGAGCAGTTTCTTTCCAAAGTTCATATGATAGTTTTCGCTGTGCGATGAAAAGACATTGATTCGATAGCCCATACTGTATTCCGTTATATTAATTACAATTCGAAGAAAAAAAGATAATTATACAGATATAGGCATATCAGCCTAGTAACTTCACATTTACGCAGGTTAATGACAAGAAGAAACATTCTATGTGTCGTTTAAAAGAAAACTTCTGATAGATTGTGAGTGAAGAACGACAAAGTCTGCATTATGCCCAAACACTGGATTACACTTGGCTGAATCAGGAATTATTAAATGAACAAAAACAAAACAAAAATAGTTCTATCAAGCCGCAAGGAAGCAAACGAAAGACTCATTGTTTTACATGTATTTTTTTGTTTTCCAACCATACATGTAAATCTTACGAAGAATTTCTGCTCCAGAAATTTGAGTTGCTAACAAATGGAATTGAATTTCGCACACTCGTAGGTGTTATGATTCACTCACAATCAAACACTCATTAACAATGTTACAAAATATAAATATTTTTTATAATACTAGAAATGAGTTAAAAAATTGTAGGTTATATTGTTGAGAATCACTATGTTTATTTCACAGAATATTAAAATTACACAAAGAATTAAAATAAAATACATCTTTCAATAATGAAACGTTTTTCGTTACTGCAATGCGGAAAATATAGGATTTCTGAAACACTTCTTCCAAATCTTCTGCACGAGAATAGTTTGAAGTGGTTATTTTGGAAAGTATGCCTCTTTGCAAAAAATGTTACTTTGCATCAGGCGTGACCTGTGGTTAGTAAAAAATTATCTCGCATCTCATGCAGTTTTGCATACGGAGAGGCACAGTAGAACATGCTGTTCACAATGCAGAGTTAACTTAAGTGTCTTTGCTCATACAGTATATTCAGAAGTATAGTCATAGATTTAGATGTAGATACAGAAGCTCATAAAGTTCATTCAGATTCAGAATTGGATTCCCTTACTGTGTTCATGATTTTTCGTTCATAAATTAAGCTAATACAAATTAGGTGTTTTGTTTGTTTATTTTTCCTTCATTCCGAATTTTGTTAGGATTATTCGAAATTTTGAATTTGCGAGGTTCGGACTAGAGGGATTCTTTTTTTTCCTAGGGCTTTATCCAGCCGACAGCCGGTTGCCCTTTGCGTCCCGAAGGGACGCATATTCGACCTTACACTAGACAAACACTTGCGGGCTCCTCTGATCTGGGGTCAGCAGAACGCGAGGCCCTCCGCGACAACACACACAAAGTCAAGGGACAAACAGCCATGCCCAAGGCGAGACTCGAACCCACGATCCTTCGGACCGAAGCGCTGAGTCGGTACTCGCTCTTAGCCACCTCGGCCATCCAGGTCGGCTTAGAGGGATTCCACTACAGTATATTTTGCTGATGCCTTTTTTAATTTTCCTTATTCACAAATTTCCTTGCTCAACTATTCATGTTCTATCAATATGTTCCATCAAACTGCAAATAAGTTACTTGTGGCTCGGTGTCACCGTGCACAAACTCAACCCATTATCTCCTAGATTCAGAATCGCAGGACTCCCACATTTTTTTCTGTCTTTTTCACGAAACAAATATATCGTGTTTTGTAAAAGTAGTTGTTTATTTTAGTTTTGACTATTTTTCGCTCTTTTCGTTTTAATACTGCCTCACAAAGGAATACACTGTCTCAGAAAAAAATGGTACGATCTTCTAGGGCAAGTAGAAGGGTAAATAAATTATTATTTTTTTGCAAACAAACGTATACTGAGAAATTGCATTTATCTGAATTACGTGCATTTACATGAGAGGCGTTTTAGGATTCATTTTTAGTAAACTCCTTAAGCATATACAGGAGTCCTACCAACTACGGGCCACCCCCATAACTTCTAAACCGTTTCCGATATCGAAATACAGTTTTCGTTCAATAATGTGGAATCATAGAGCAAGTAATACGGTGTAGAGATATTATTTGAAATATTTTTAGTTTTTGAGAAATTTAATCATCTTTTATTTTTTAAATGGAACCATATATATATATATATATATATATATATATATATATATATATATATATATATATATATATATTTCAGTAGCAATAGATAGATCATAAAACGAGGAACGCAATGATGTAAGGTATGTTAATATTTTGAAAGTATTTTGTGTATAAAATTATACTTTCGGAAATGAGATTTTAATTTTTTTTTCCTAGGGCTTTTATCCAACCGACACCCGGTAGCCCTTTACGTCCCGAAGGGACGCATATTCGACCATACAATAGACAAACACTTGCGGGCTCCTCTGATCTGGGGTCAGCAGAACGCGAGGCCCTCCGCGACAACACACACAAAGTCAAGGGACAAACAGCCATGCCCAAGGCGGGACTTGAACCCGCGACCTTTCGGACCAAAGCGCTGAGTCGGTACTCGCTCTTAGCCACCTCGACCATCCAGGTCGGCAGATTTTAAATTAAAATTGCAATTTTTCCTGGAGTAGCCGTCGCGACTGTCGCTTTTGGGGAAGGTGGCCTTCGCAGCCTGTCCCCACAAAAGTGCCGGCGCCGCGAAGGCAACCTTCCTCCACAAGCCAGAGTTGCGCCAGGAAAACTCATACATTTAATTTAAAATCACATGTTACAAAGTATAATTTTATACACAAACTAACCGGTAGCGGAAGCTCAGTGCATCAACTGATGTCACTGCAGCGGCTCTAACCGGGAGGTCCTAGGTTCAAGTCCTGACGGCGGCAAGATTTTCGACACTAGCTTTTCAGCTGGGTCGAATTCAGTCGCTGTCTGGAGGAGAATTCTAGCGGCCGGCTGCTCTGATCGGTAGTTTTCCGTGGTTTCTCCGATCAACACCAGGCGAATGCCGGAGCAGTACCCTACCAAACGGGCCACGGACCGCGCGCGATCTATCCTTCCTCTTCCTTGTCCTATCCTCTCCCCTTACACACACACTTACACTAACATACACTACACTACCAGATATTCCGGGAGACCGGTCGGGAGCTTACAGCTTGTCCCGACTGGGGCGGTGCCCCGTTGGTGGGAGAGTACTGGTTAGGGGAAAACCCCACTAGCCGACGGTAGGTCGGCGCCGGATCCCGACATCCAGCTGGGGAAGATCACCGCCATCTCCCAAAAAAAACATGCACTACACTAACGGGACTAATGACCGAAGCAGTTGACGCGCCCGGAAACACGACAAAATCAATCAATACACAAAATACTATCAAAATAATAATATATGTTACATCTTTGAATTCGTCTATTTATGATATATCAATAACTTTTTGAAGGACTCCGCACTGTTGAGCGAATACTGCATTTCGATATCGGGAACCGTTTATAAATTTTGAGGGTGTCTCATGAGGTGGGACACCTGTATGTTCGACAGGACACGTTCTGACGGTGTGAAGGAGATTTCGTGTCATCTATGCGGCTTGTTTAAACGTCAGGAGCAAATGCTGCAGGTATAAATGCATATAAGTCAGTTTTATGCAATTTCTCAGTAGATGTTCGTAGGCAGAACTGATCATTTTTTATACCTCTGCATGACCTAGACGTTTGTAACATTTATTTTGAGACACCCGTACTCGTATTACTCGTTCATTATACATTTATACACGGCAGAATTAGGAACTACTGTTGTTTTGAAATGGAGGATCCGAACACACATCCTAGAATGCGGACGCCAGTTGATTCAGTTGCTTGTTTTGTTTTTGTAGTTTCTGGGCAGTCTACGGAAAATCAAATACACTGCTGTATGCGAGAGTGCGTTCTGGCAGTAAATGAATTATAAATAATGTAGTAAACTTTTTCCAGGAGGAAAAGAAAAAGTGATTATAAATACCTTTAGAAAGACCTATAAACAGAGCTGCAGTACAATACACTTAGTCATCAACAATACACATTATACACAAAAGGCACGGAAAATATTTATATTTCTCCTTTGCTTTTGCCTTGATATTGCCTTGCCTTGATATTTATATTACACAATGTCATGTTCTTGCCCCCTTCTACTCCGCCGTACCCTCTCACCGCCTTCTTTATGATATCTAAACGATCAGTATCTACTGCAGATCGCAGCGCTCCGTCTGCAAATGTATAGTGAACGAGTAATTATAATTACTCGTACGTTACTTGCTGTGCAAAATAAAAACCATTGTCAGTGATACTAACATATTTTGATGATTCTTCGAATTTAATAAATCAATTTTCACTATTTTTTTTTATTCAATTCAAAATTCGAATCAATTGCTTTAGAGACGGAAACATAAAATCGCACAAAGGTCAGGAAATCGTTTCAAGTACAACTTTTAATAACTCCAGGCTATCGGAGCAATTTACGAGAGTCGATTTCGAAGCACGGTGCATTGTGGTCGCGACACGGCGGGTCCGAGGACGCCACGGTGCAATCAGAAAATTCGATATCGCGTTTAATGGGCCCGGTAAACAGCTCCGGCGGGTTTAAAGACACGGTTTATTTGCGAATCGCGTTTTAATTTCCGAGTAATTTTGGACTTCCCCTGTCGCCCTCCATTCCCTGCGGTGAGATCAGCTTGATGGGTTGACCTCGGAATTACGGTCTGAGTTTTAGACAAGCGGATTGACGGGAATTGTGGCGGGAAATAACCTGCTTCGTTTTTTGCGTTTATTGATTTTTAACACATTTTTAATGTGCTCTCATTTGCATTCATAATAAACCTGACTGTTTCTTTCCCAAAGGGAGTTAACGGATCTTTGGAATTGTATTTTAATACAAGCTATGTTTTTAATTACCATTATATTAGAATATTAAATAAAGGGTATTTGTAAAGATAATTTACGTCATTATGCAAGTTAATCCGTGTTCATAACTAATACATTAAACTTTTAGTAAATACTCTTGTGGTGAAATATGATTCAGTTTCCTTTACAATTTCTTTTAATTTTTTTGATATCGGTGTAATAAATTAGTATCAAATATGAGAGATTATTAAGAACAAACTAAGTGACAATGTATATATTACATTCAGATACATGACAGCAATAACTTAACAGAATTAGTTTTATAAAAGGCGAAATTCCCAAATGTGTTAAGCACGAAACACACCACTAAGTAATAATTTAGGAATATTTTGTAATGAAAAAATTTAATCAATTCCTAAACAAGTATCAATTTCAACATTGAATTCTTCAAAACATTAGTTATAATTTTTTCTACGATATCAAGAAATACAAACATTTTACAAGTAGGAAATTTAAGCACATTTTGTTATATTTTTAGCACTTTATGCCTTCGAGAGCGCCAAAATATAATTAACTCATTATCAATGAAGTTCGCTTTGAAATAAATGGAATGAATATTTATTTTCTTCGGATAAATCTTCCATGATAATTTAAGTCTTCTTGCTGAGAACTGTATTGCACAACTACATGTATCACTGAGATAATTGTTGAATAATTCCAATCATACTTACTAGCTACATTCTGAAAATGATAAGATCCAAGAATTTGTCATGAAAGTTTTTAATTGTTAAATTTATTGCCTGGGTCAGAGCCATTGATGCTGCAATGTATATTAATACAATAACCATTAAGTTGATGTAACTTAAAATCAATATCTTAAAATAAAAAAATAATATTTTAGATAACATTCATTTTTTGCTAAATGACTGCTAGTAAGGTTTGAATTACGGTCGCTATCCGATATAAAAGAACTTAGGATATTAATTAGATAGCGGTCTGTAAATCACAAGGTCCTATCCTACTTCGAAGAAATTTAACACATTGAATTTCTAATAATAATTCTCAAAAAGCTATATAAAGCAAATCATTGACGTATTTTAGCGTGTAATTGGAAATCTGTTTTCATATGCAATTTATCTGTCTGTATGAAGAAAGAATATTAAAACATTATCGCCAACAATGCGAAAGAGCATGTAAACAGATGGTAAGGTATCTCTACAACTTCATTTCACTATTGGAAGTCTGAGATATGCAGTTTGCCTCAGAATAAATGCTATGGACTTTTGGGGCATGTAGTGTCAAAGGTGATCATTACTTAACCAATAAACATATGGCCAGATTTTTCATTAATACTGAAGTATCAAATGTGAAGTTTATCCCTGTTTGGTAACCATCTCGTCACACACTGGTATTAATCGCGTTAAGTTTCGACCTTACCAAAGCCATTCCTTGAGTCCGCCAAACATCAATGCGAAGCGCATTGCCTTCAAATCAGGAGCAAATACCTCATGTGAAACTTCGTTATACGAAAATTCATATACGTTTATTGGCAAAATGTTATCGTCATTAAAATCCCCACGTACCCTAGAAGTTTATAATATATATTGTGAGTCACGTCTACATAATAAAGATACTTTTATTATTCCGAATAAAAACACATATGTAATGTACAAGCAGTATTCCGATAAAAGGTCATATATAATAAAGATACATGTAGAATTCCGAGAAAACTGGAACGCTTCATCTTGTTGATGCATCAAAAAGTGAGAATTGTTCCTGAGAAAACAGTCGTCTATAAACATAGTAGTAATCCTTCGACAGACACGCTAGTGTTACTAAATTAGGAAAAGAATAGAGTTGTCCACATAATTCATAATTATGATTAAATTAACAACGAAAACTCCTCGTAGCATATCTATTTTTTTCACTTTCTCGTATATCGTTATTTAAAAATCGAATTTTCTCTATACTACGTATATTACTCCGTTTATTTGTAAACAAGAAAGTAAAAAGACAACCACAATAGTTTAATTCAAATGGGATTATCCGTACACAAAACATTTTCATTGACAACGAACTATAATTTTAATAAACATTAATTACACAATAATCAAATATTAGCTACATTAACACCAGGTAAAGACAAATCAGATAAAACTTAATCATAAAATTCTTTTTCAAATGCTGTGAAATCACAGGACTGATTCTCTGGAAAATTTCCCATTTCTTTGGATGTTGAAAATCCAGTTTCCAAAATTCTATATAACCTTCAGTAACAGTGGTGAATTTCCATCCCCCGTTATGTTTTATAAAAATTATATCCCTTCAGGCGTCCGCCAAAAGAATGGCAGACACCTTCTAAAACAGTGCTTTGTTAATTTTTTGAATGACACCTTTCCAAATATTAAAAATTAGGGAAGGAATCTTTTTTAATTTTATTAATTCCAACATGTTGTTTAATGCATATTTCGTTTTTATACTTCAATAAGAACCTTGTGCTAAGAATATGTGGTGGGGGAAGGTCCAGAGTACTTTCGTAATACGTATTTTAATGTGTTCTATATTATAGTGTACAGTGAATGTTCTCATCGAATGGTTCGTGGTACCTGGTACTCTTATAACAAGGAATAAATCCTTGCCCGACATATTTACTGCCACATTCACAAATTATTTTCATTTACATGAACCAGAAATTCTCAGAATTAAAACAAGCGGTAAGAAAATTTAAAAATATTTTGAAACCAAAAAAGTCCATTAAGGGAAAAAAATTAATTTTCTCACATTCATCAATAAATATTTCTTGATATGAGCCTTTTTAGAAAAACAAACTGTCTTCTCTAGAGAGATATTTTGGTTTTTTGGAGCGATTGCCAACTAACATCTTTTTGGTTTCTCACTTTTTAAGAAGTGAAAGTATTGTAACTGAGTGCCAGAAAACGGAAATTCTTCGAGAGAAAAAATCGTTTTACAGAAAATGGGTTCCGACAATGAAAGAGCGAATGAATCTTGTTCCTATATGTAGTAAACGACTTCTAGCATGCTGCGAAGTCTGAATCTATGTTTCGTGCGTCCGAAAAATCTGTTGATAGAAAAACGTGTGTGCGCGACTGGTTAACGCTAGCGCTTAAACCATTCACACGATTTTCTCCAAACTTGATAGTTTCCGATCAATCTGCACGACTGCGAATCCCTGCAAATTTGAAACAGATATTTTTATTTTTGAAAGTATTTCACATGAATGTTTATTTCATTTAATAAACTCTGGAAGGCCATAGAGAAACCAGATGTTAAGATGTTCGTACTAAAAGGTGTTAGAGAACTGTTCAGCAGAAGTCAAATTACAATGGGGATTAACTTTCCCGAATCATTTTCTGTAAATAAAAGCTTAAGACAAGGAGGTTGGTTAGCTCCTACCCTATTTAGTTTATATTTAAACGACGATTAGAAAAACTGGAGGAGAAAATATTGCAATTTGGGTATACAAATTGACGATTCCATGCTCTGTTTTCTTAATTATGCAGACAACCAAGTTATTTTTGTGAGGAAGACGATGTTTTGTATATGATACGAAAACTTTATTAAGAGTATTTGAATTACGAAAGAGAAATAAATTTTAATAAAACAATTTACGGTTGTAGGAGGAGTAGCCAAGACACTGTTTATGAGACTGATAAAATCCTATTTAATGTTGTATACGGTTACTTTTACATTACGGCATTCATTGCCGTTTGAAGAGTTTATACTGATTGCCATCCTAAATTTCCTATCCTTTTACTTTCTATTGCTCCTTTTACTTACTATTGCCGGGCTCTGGTAATGAAAAAGTGGATAAATTCGTTTGCTGTATGAAGTAAATTACTTGCTCTAACAAGTAGAATAGCCAGAATCCATGTTTTATGTATCCTTGATAACGAAAAATCGATTGACGGCTAAACGTGTGTCTGTCTCCGTTCGTCTGTCCGTATGTGGGTCAACGCTAGAGCCTAAACCGTTCAACTGATTTTCTCTAAAACTGATACTCCCCAATAGATATGAACGAACTCCAGGCTTCGGGAGTTTCAAATGGATTTTTAATTTTTTTAAACAATTTTTTTGTCTTAAACGGCACCAATCTTTTTCTTTAAACTTTTTTCTTCGTATGTACCAAGGGACGGTAAAAATTATAGTACTAATCCCATTTTCGGGGAACTCTCCAAATTTTCGAAAATTGCAAAAAGTTAACATTTCAACCAACAAAATTGAAGCTAGAGATTTTTGCCTTAAATGAATTAGGTTCCAAAAAAATCAGCTCTTTAAAAAAGATCATGTACAGTTTTTTTAAGAAAAAAACAGTAGTTTCCGCACATTTTCGGCTCGAAATTAATGTAACTTATTTCCAAAAATTTCAAAAACCGCTCCAAATTTGTTCTTTATATTTTTCCTCGGATAAAAAAAGGGATGCTTAAAAGAATGGTGCGGGTCTCATTTTCGTTGAACGATCTGAAATTTGGAAAATTGTAAATTCTGAAATAAAGCGAGAAAGTAGGTGCATTTGGAGCACCACTAGTTTTTAATTCGTTGGAAAACGCTTCCATATTCCATCTTTTAGAGAACATGAGGCAGAATGTGGTTCTTGTTCTTGTGTGGGCGGCCTTCCGCCCCACTAGCTCCGCTCCCGCTACGCAGTTCGCATCTCTTCTCTTCTCTTCTTGACATGCAAATGTCTGTTTACACATGGGGCGTGTGTTATGCCATCCGCAAGTGTTAGCTCCCCATCGTTGCGTAATGGAATTGTAAGATAACTAATTGATGACGCCCGCTAATTACTCCACTAGGCCGGGTGCTGCAGGAAATCCCGCCTCTCCAGTTCTCTCTAGTCGCCCACGCACCATCGCCTTTGTTTCCGCTTTGCTCTACATTTGGTAAAGTGTTAATTAATTTTGAGTGAAATGATAGATTTTAATGCTGGAATGTAACATTGATTGTATTGTTTCTAAGGGGAAGAACGGTGGCAAAGTAATTAACATACGTACATAGCTGCAAAGCACATTAATGGGTGCATTTGCAAAAGACAGTTTTCGTTATATTAGTGACGTCAAATTATTTTGTTATTAAACAGTAACGCGTTTAGAAATGCGGGCAGGTGATTCGGCTAAAAGTGGTATGAATGAGTGAGTGAATGTGTTTGTATATATAGATTAAGAATTAAAGTGAGAATGAATGAAAGAAACAAGAAAACCAGAAGAAATCTGAACATTATAAAGAACTTTTAAGAAGAAATTATAAAGAACAACTGTATATGACTAATGAGCCCAAAGTGGTACTCTCTGTTTAGTTATAAATTAATTATGAGCTAGTTTCTAAGTAGTATTTTTAAGATATCCACCCTCCCGAAGCTGCAGAAGCCAAAAAGGCTGCAGCAAATGTATACCCTAATCTAAATAAATTCTCGCCTCTCCAGGGTAACTAGAGAGGGTAAAAACAAAAAACAAAACAAAACAAACAACCGTTGGCAATACAGCCTTTAACGCGGCGTCACCCGGACAGCCAAGATAATCTTCATGATTCTGGCCGCGGAAGTCTACGACCTTACTAAATAGTTGAGGTAGTTGGGGTGTAGTTAAGGAAGTAGGAGTGTAGTTGAAGTAGGAGTGTAGTTGAGGAAGTAGAGGTGTAGTTGACGAAGCAGGGGTGTAGTTGACGAAGCAGGAGTGTAGTTGACGAAGTAGGAGTGTAGTTGAAGTAGGGGTGTAGTTGAGGAAGTAGGGGTATAGTTGAAGTAGAGATGTAGTTGAGGCAGTAGGGGTGCAGTTGAAGTAGGGATGTGGTTGAAGAATGGGTGTAGTTGAGGTTCCGGAACGGCGAGGGGCTATGAGGGAGTGTGAAGGGCGGTGTGAGGCGGGGAAAGGCAAGGACGGTAGGATGGTAAAAAAATTTCTGCTAGACCCAATTCCGATGAATTCTTTATTTGCAAAATTTGCAAAATTTGCAAAATTTTAACATTTAAAACTTCCAAAATGGGAGATAGAGAATTATTTTAAAACAAAATATGTTCTTAAAACTCACTTCTTTAAATAAGATCATCTACAATTTCTTCAAAAATCTAGGCGTTTTCTGCGTAATTCGTGCTTGAAATCAATGGAATTTATAAAAAAAAAATTTTTCGAAAAACCGATCCAATTTTTTTCATCAATTTTCCTTTCATTGGCAGAACATGGAACGCTTAAAAGAACGGCGCAGGTTTAATTTTCGTTGAACTCTCTGAATTTTGGAAAATTGCAAATTTTAGAAACAATGCGACAAAGTATGTGCTGTTGTAGCTCTACTAGTTTAATATATATATTTATGTGCTCACTTCCGCGTCTTAATTTGGTTTTCATTCCCAACGCTCTTCCACTCTTCTAGGTGTCTAAACTGCAGTAAACTAATTTACTCAAATCAATTGTGATGATAATAGTATTCCTACTTTATGCAAAAGCAAACATGTCCGCAGGTGCTTTGGACGAAAGCAAACATGCCCAAATTTTCCAAGCAAAAGCAAACATGTCCAAATTTTAACCTGAAATATTATCATACTTATAAATATCCGATTAGATAGCAGTATATCTAGACCACTGTAACAATACTGTTAAGCAGTACAGCGTATTACATTGTTAGAAAAGGCGATAACTTCTCAACTATTAGTTTTTCGCTGTTTCCGAAAAATCTGATTTAATGGTGTTGTTATTTGCATGAACGCTCCTCATTTGGCAGTAAAAATTTATCTACAAGAATATTTCGCATTCCTTCCCCCTCTCTCAAACCCTCCAATCCTACGTTACTTTATTTAAAATCTGGAATAAAACGTTATAAAAATGTTCAGTTATAGGTTTAATCTCCCTTGTGTATTAACTTTTTGAATAAATTATTCTGAATTATATATTAAAGCAACATAGGTATTCTAGTTTATAAAATTATCCTAAGAGGATAAAAATCCAATTCCAAATGTAATGGAAAGAAGATTAATTCTACAGTGCAGACGGCAATTTTTTTCAGCGGAGTTTTCCTCTTTCAAATTCTAGGTCCCATTTATATATATATATATATATATATATATATATATATATATATATATATATATAACACGTTTGTATGTTCGAATATCATTCCGCACGACTACGTCATTCCGTACGACTCTACGTCATTCCGTGACTCTTACGTCATTCCGTATGACTCTCCTCCATTCCATACGATTCTCTGTCATTCGTATGATTCTCCGTCATTCTGCACGACTCTCCGTAATTCCGAACAACTCTTCGTCATTCCGTACGACTCTACGTCATTTCGTACGACTCTACGTCATTCCGTACGACTCTACGTCATTCCGTACGACTCTACGTCATTCCGTACGACTCTCCGTCTATCTGTTCATCTGCGCATATGTCCGCCTGTATTTCTGCCTGTCGATCTGTCCCTCCCTTTATTTGTTTGTCTGATCGTTCGTTCATTTTCTCGAATCGTTACGACTCGCAAGGAAACCCGAAACAAGGTATTTTTCAAAATTAACACCCCCCAAGCAATTGGCATAGCGAATGTTGGCATAGAGGGAAGGGTCTCATATTACTTGTCGAACCGACGATGCTAATTCTGATCAGTTAAGTGTTAGTACGAGTACATGCTCGAGAATTCAGATATTGGGATATCAATATTATTTATATTTCCCAATATATGAGCACATATAATATAAACAATATTGTTCTTCAAGTCTATTTCATCAAAGTGTGAACTTTCATTTATATTCCTGAAAGTATTTCAGGATACTCAGAATTCCTGGACGGTCATTCATTGTAATTTAAGCAGATTTATGCGGTTAACATTGATGAGACAGGAGTGTGTGTTCAATATGTTACAAGAGCGAATGCAGGTGAAAGATTATCCTATAAACTTGTTCGCCTCGGTTCGTTTAATTCCTCAATAATCCAGACCGCTTAAGCCCCGCATCGCTTGTTCCGAGCAGTCGCCCCGCGAAATAACCGATCTAACGATAAATCATTAAACTCCTCGCACAAACGGACACACGAGTGGATGGTCGGATGGACGGATCTCCATCCCCGAGAGGAGGGACCGAGACAGGTGGCTCAGAGCATCAACTAATATCACCGCAGTGCCTCTGTCCGGAAGGTCCTAGGTTCGAGTTCCGACGGTGGCAGAATTTTCGGTCCTGGCTAGATTGTTAGGTCGAGTTCTGTCACTGTCTGGAGGAGAAGTCTAGCGGCCGGCTTCTCTGCTCCATAGTTTTCCGTGATTTCTTCGATCAATGCCAGGTGACACAGAACCCTACCGAATGGGCCACGACCGCGCGCGATCTATCCTTCCCATTCCTTATCTTATCCTACCCCTTACTTACACACACTTAAATGTAGTTGCACCACACTGCCACAGATGTCGAGAGACCGATCGGGAGCTTAGAGCTTGCCCCGGCTGGGCGGTGCCTCGCTGGTGAGAGATTCCTGGTTCGGGGGAACCCCATTAGCCGCGGAAGGTCGGGACCGGACCTCACCATCCAGCGGGGGAATCACTGCCTCCTCTCGCGATAAAAACATACGCTACACTTACGGGACTAATGAGCTTGTTGACGCGCTCAGAGTCACTAATAAACCAACCAACCAAACCAAAACCCAACAGGAGTTGTGGGGGGGGGGCGCCAGGCACGCGCTTTTGGCCGCCGCGAAGGAGAAACACGTTCCGCTGGGCACGTTAATTGTTATATAAAAGACTCCCGGCCGCGGGGGCGGACGTCGTCCTGCGGTAACGGGTAATTAAGGCCCTTTGTTTGCGCGGCGCCCAGATGGTATCGTGCGCACAGCGGCCGCACAATGGCGTCAGCTTTCCCCTCCGCGCCCCCTCCTTCCCCCTCCTCCCCCCTACCGGAGTTTACATGGTGTCGCGCGACGCGCGCGCTGTGTCGGGATTTGCCGTCAAAGTATCTTTTCGTGTTTTTTTTCTCGCGAAACGTCTCTTAGATTCATACCGTTCTGGGAATATTGGAGGACGAGAATGCGTCGTTAAGAAATTCTCCCACTCAAAGAAAGGAGCAAGTAAAAGTAAATCAGTCGTAGTTGCTTCTTGGTTTTCTATTTGGAAATATTGAAGAAAATTACTGTTTTAAAATCTACTACTCACGACTAGTGTGGGTAAAGTATTCGTTATATTCATTGTTGAGTAGTTATATTTCTTTCACCCTACTATTTACCTCAAAACAACAACCAAAAGAACGTAAGCCCAAAACAATTTTGTCACAGATGAAGAATTCAAAAATGTCAATGATTTATCTAGAGGAAATTCAATGAAATATTGATTACAATACATGAGTGACCAAGGAAGCCAGCTTCCTTTTCAACTGAGTATTTGTAACTTAACATATTCGAGTTCATGAATCACACAACTATGTTTCCAGTTCTGTTTAGATTTCTGCTTTTTCTTGTGATACTGGAAATATTGTCTGTGCTCAGAGAGGGAACTGAAAATGTTATTGTTTCCACCAAACTGAATGAGCTAACATGAGCTGCCGACAGGAAGCTCTAGAACGACACGTGTGGGGATATTGTTTTCTTGAGTCAAAAATTAACCCCGTACACTGCAAATGATTCTCACATATTCTTCAACGATGCTAATTATATGCTGATTATGATTATCAGACAGGTATTCTTAATATGTAGTATGTGTCATCCGTACGCTGGTAAAATATCTCCCTCGTTAGAAAAATACTTTCACGCAGCGACTCATAAACTGGCCAGTCGCCTATACTACCGAGAAGAATTAAAATAAACTGCGATGGAGTACTAGAAAGCTCTCATATTCAATTGCGGCCTCCTCTAGGTTGATTATTCGCCTTTTCCAAACTACCAGTTATTCACGGTGAATTTTACTTCGGTTTTACTTACGTGGAATCTGTAGGTAGTATCTCCAAGATGGAATTCGGCATGACTTTTTGCGTCATTCTCATTCCTGCCGCCTGAGTCGCTTGATCTGCAGCACTGCTTGATACGGTCGCGATCATGCAACATCTTGCGGCAGCACTGAGAAAGACGCAAAAACTCGTGACGAATTTCTTCTTGGAGATACTACCAACAAATGCCTCATTAAAAAAATCTCAAGTCCCCATATATGTAATTCAGAATATGACAAGTTTTCAAACGTTAACTAGGTTACTATATTGAATGTAATGTGTCTTCGAGTAGGAGTAAGTGAATAGTGTTTCTTTTTTTTCTCTGAAATCTGATCTTCAAAATTAGATCTTTAAATGAGGTTGTGTGTGATTTGCTTGAAAATACGAGTAGTGTTCACGTAATTTTACATGAAATAGAGATAATTTTAAAAACAAAATTTTCTCAAAAACTGCTCCAATTTTTTATTTCATTTTTTTCTCAGATAGTGTGAAGTGCCCGTATAAAATTGGCACAGACCTTATTTTCATTCAACTCTGCATTTTTGGAAAATATAAAATGTTACAAATAATGCAAGAGAGCATGCGCTGTTTTAGACCATTACTTTCCTTGAGGTTTCCTTGGTGGCTGCGCCGCAGCGTCGTGAATGCGAGAGGCGAAAGTTGTTATGCCTTCCACTCGTAGCGCCCTTCTCGCCGCCTTCTGTGAGCGTTGTACGCGAACGGGCCGGGGCGGGCGGGCGGGCGAGGGCGGGAGGGTGGGCGGGCGAGCGGGGACGGGCGGGCGGGCGGGGGCGGGAGGGTGGGTAGGCGGGTGGGGGCGGATAGGAGGGCGGGTGCGGGTGGGCGTTGGCGGGCGGGGTCAGGCGGGCGGGGGCAGGCGAGCGGGTGGACGTGCGAGGGGGGGGGGGCGTAGGGGAGGCAAAGGCGGGGGCGGGCGGGCGGGAGTGGTACGGGCGGGGGCCGGGGGGCGTTGGGCGGGAACGGGAGGCGGTGGCGGTGGCGGGCGGCCAGGAAAGTGAAAACGCCGAAAGTGAAGGTACTCGCACTAATGGTGGCAGATGCACGCGTTTAGGAGCCTCCCCGCGCTTGAGCTCTCTGATTAGCAGCGAGATAGACGAGATGCCTCGAGCCAGGCTTGGGTGCCTTAATGAATTCTCCTCGTACAACACCACACGAGCGAGTTCGCTGCAATGCTACAACAGGGGTTACTAAAAATAGCGTTATATTGTTTCACAGAAGTATATAATACAGTAGAACCTCATAAACCCGGATTAAGTGGGGCCGGAGTCGATAAGAATTAACCCGAAAATATGGATTATCCAGAGCATGAGAATAAATGATAAAATTGAATGTAGACTTAGCAAACATATTTTTAATTAAGTTTAAAAATGATTAGCACTTTCACACAAAAACACTAACATGAGCTACACTACCACACATGCCGGAAGACCGGTCGGGAGCTTAGAGCTTGTCCCGACTGTGGCGATGCCCCGCTGGTAGGAGATATCTGGTTGAGGAACCCCCGCTAGCCGACGGTAGGTCGGCGCCGGATCTCGACATCCAGCGGGGGAAGATCACCGCATCCTCCTGAGGAAAACACATGCACTGCACTTATGGGACTAATGACGTCAGTAGTTGACGCGCGCTGAGTCACCAAGAACCAACCAACTTCCTCCCCTCCTCCTTTTCCCCTCAATGAGCGGCCCGTGTGGCTGGTGGCGCGGGGAGGGGAAGGAAAGGTTTGGCAGGTGCGGTGTGCGTAATGAACTCGACCGCTGGCAAGTGAATTCCAGTAATACATATATTAAAAATAGTGGTTTATTGTCTGTAAAACGAATTATTACGCAAAACAGTTATTTTTCAGAACTGGTCGTGTTAATTAGAAATACGAGTTAAAGAGGATTGGGTTAACGAGGTTCTACTGCATACTCATTTCGACTTTCGCAAAGTGACTCCGTTCACATTTTTAATTGCTTCCTCAATTCTCTTTAGAAGACGCAGAGTTATAATAAACTGAATAGTATTTGAGTGAGCATATTAATAGCCTCAATCGCACTCAGAAACATTTTACAAGTTCGTTTTTAAAATTTATTGTGGGAAATTTTCAGTATAGTTTGTTAATGGATTTTCCTGACTATTAAAGAGTTCCTCGTTTCAAAGGAATTGCATTAAATTGAATTAGATATCATTTTCGCAACAAGTGAACCAAAAAAGTTCCATGATGAAGGGCGGCGGCCGACGCCCACTTCACGCGGGGTAGTCAAGCGATGACGTGGGGGGAGGGATGGGAGGGGAGAGAGAGGAAGTGGAGGGGAAGGAAGGCAAGGGGAGGGGAGGGAACGGGAGGGGAAGGGAAGCAGAAGGGTAGGGAAGCGGAGGGGAAGTGAACGGGAGGGGAAGTGAACGGGAGGGGAAGGGAACGGGAGCGGAAGGGAACGGGAGCGGAAGGGAACGGGAGCGGAAGGGAACGGGAAGGGAAGTGAACGGGAGGGGAAGGGAACGGGAGGGGAAGGGAACGGGAGGGGAAGGGAACGGGAGGGGAAGGGAACGGGAGGGGAATGGAACGGGAGGGGAATGCAACCCGAGGGGAAAGGGAACGAGAGAGCAATGGAAAGGGAGGGGAAGGGAACGGGAAGGGAAGAGAACGGGAGGTGAAGTGGAGGGGATGTGAAAGGGAGGAGAGATAAAGGGGAAGGGAAGTGAAGTGGAGGGGATGTGAAGGGGAGTGGAGAGGCGGGGCCGGGCTGGGACGGGCAACTGACAGCGCACGAGCTGGCCCGGCCCCGCCGTTCCGGGCCGGAGCGACGGTTGAATGAAATCACACTTTTAATAACGCGAGGATTAAAATTGAAATTGCGCACTTCCGCCCCATTTCAATTCATCACTGGGCGGCCGCGGCGCCGCTGCCGGCCCGAATGACCGCGTGACGTCACGTCGCGCCGACCTCTGCGCTGGAGATGCTGTCGCCGCTCCACCAACAACCTCATCACCCTCCTCCGCCCTCGTTGCCCCTCCCCTTCCACAGCGCACCCCTCGCCCGCGGAACCCTTCCCAACCCAAGCGCTCTCAGTCGCTCCGGCTCAAAACTGATCCTTATGGTCACAGTCTCTACGAATGTTTTAACCCCTCAGGCGTGTACGACGGCATATGCCTCCCTAACAGAACCTCTCTCTAGCGTGTACGACGGCATATGATTAACTTGGCTATCCGGGAGACGCCGCGGCAGGGGGCAGTACTACGCCGCGTCTAGGGCACAGGTGCCAACGTTTCGGTCGCCATTCTGCGACCTTCCTCAGGGCGTAGTACTGCAGGGGGCAGTACTACGCCCTGAGGAAGGTCGCAGAATGACGACCGAAACGTTGGCACCTGTGCCCTGGACGCGGCGTCTCCCGGATAGCCAAGTTAATCATGACTCCGGCCGCGGAAGCCTACGCTCTCACGACGGCATATGCCTCCCTAACAGAATCTCTCTCTAGCGTGTACGACGGCATATGCCGTTCATGCGTTTGAATGCGTCGCCAAGGTTACTCTATAAATTTCGCGAAGTGATCGCTAGCTAGCAGTACAATGTAGTATCTTAGCTTCTTGTATACCGAGTTTCATGTTTTTCACATTAGCTATTGATGTTTTTATAAACGATATTGTGGTTGCTGACGTAGAATAATCTGTGGTGAACAATGACGAGATTGACAAAATAAAGACATAGACTTTATTTTGTCCAGACTTAAATTCAGGTACTAATACCAGACGTTTGTCTAATGAAGTTAGTAGTGTTCTACAACAACAATATACCAGACAATAAACATCATATTGTTGCAAAAGTTGCCTTGGAAACCCTTTTTGTATTGTTATTTGCTTTGAAGTACACCGGCCTCGGAAATATAGGGTTTGTTTACTTTTTTAGGTAAATGTGAATATCATTTGTGATATCAGAAAACTAAATGAAAGAACATACTTTCGTTTAGATATCCAAATTTTTTCAGAACTTTTTCTTCAATAGTTTAGAAGAAATGTATTTTTAACCTAGATGAAAACGGGATTGTAACTTAGGAAGATTTAAAAGTCACGCTGCAGCAGCTGACGGCGGGCGGCGAAAGTAACGCCTGAAGAGCTAAAAATGTACCACCTTTCTGTCAAATGGCGGAACAAGCACAAGTCCATCGCTCAAACCGGCTTACATGGCTCAAGGCATCAACTGATGTAATTGCAGTGCCTCTAACCGGGAGGTTCTAGGATTCCACTCTCGACGGTGGCAGAGTTTCGACGCTAATAGCTTGATAGCTAAGTCTAGTTCAGTCACTCTCTGAAGAACAATTTTTAGCGGCCAGCTGCTCTGATAGGTAGTTTTCCGTGATTTCTCCGATCAACTCCAGGAACTAATAGCCTGAGTAGTTGTCGCGCTCGGATTCACTAACCAATGAATCAACCATTCTACAAATATACTATTTGACACCTTTCCCACCTTTCTGCTAAATGCTACAACAAGCACAATGCTATTTTTCCTCTGCACTCTCATCACAAAGCCAAATTTCCTCTCCAGCTCAATTCTCCCAATGCCTACAGTTCTCAAGGATTGCCTCCTCCTACCCCGTGAAAGCTCTGTCCCCGCAGTGACAGGTCCTCTC
>BLKR01011220.1:0-36474 GCA_011170035.1 Teleogryllus occipitalis
ATTTTAAGTTAAAGTGCAATCTGTCTCGTTCCGTGAAAATTATCTTTCTTTAGAGACCTCATTTATAAAGATTGGTTGAGATGTGGAAGGAGTTTCTGGATGGGCGCCGCCAGCATTAGTCTAAATCTAACAGCGCCTACGATTTTGAGAAATCCAAAAGAGCCTAAAATTTGGGAAAAAAGCATTGATTAACCTCAAATTAGCCGAGAAGTTTGGATATGATTTGGTTGAGATTGTTTTTTGAGCGCAGGTAGCTTTAGATGCTACTTACAGATGACTTGCGATATGTTACAATAAAACAAAATTCTAAAAGAGCTATTTGCTGCTCTCCGTCCCCGCGTCCAGTTTACGTTTCCTGCAACATTTCAAGTCTTTCTAAAGAATTTTTACCGTTTTATTTCCGTGAAAGAAGAGAGAGTATTGTAATAGAGAGTATTGTAATCGTGCGCCGGAAATCAGCTATTTCTTCAGAGAAAAACTCTTTTTGCCGGACCCTGCTAACAAAAAAGTGGATGATTCATATTTCTAAGTGGTAAATTACTTCTTCACACTTGTTGTGTAGTCAGAATTCATGTTTTTTGTGGTCCTTGGTACCGAAAAATACGGTAAAATAAATAGTCTGTCTGCCTGCCTGTCCGTTTGCCTCCGTTTGCCTGTCTATTATAGCGTTTGCTTGTTGGTCATTGCGTTTGCTCCATTTGCTTGTCTGACTGTCCGTCTGTCCTTCTGTGACTGTGTCTGTCTTTCTGTGCGCGGTCAACGCTAGAGCCTGAACCGTTCAAACGATTTTCTCCAAAACTGATATTCTCCAATCGATCTACCGCCCCGGGAGGCTCAGGGCATCAATCGATGTCACTGCAGTGCCTCTGACTGGGTGCCGAAGGTGGCAGGATTTTCGACACTAGCTACATGAAATAGGTCGTATTCAGCCGCTGCCTAAAGGAGAATTCTAGCGGCCGGCTGCTCTGATCGGCAGTTTTCCATGGTTTCTACAAAAACACCAGTTAGAAATGTTGGGAGATGCCATAAGCTGTTGAAGCGTCAACCAAAGCGGATATTTATTTGTGACTGCGTGATCTAGTGGTTAGGAGCATAGCCATTTAACTTCTTTAACCTGAGTTCCCCCTTTCCTGAACCCTCTGCGCGGGGGAAATATTTTTGCTGGCCGGAAACACTTTTGCACGTTCATGTATTAGTAGTACAATATTGTGGAGCGTTGCAAATATTGCGAGAAAGTATGTGCTGTTCCAGCACAACTACGTATTATGTAAAATAAGA
Organism: Teleogryllus occipitalis; assembly: GCA_011170035.1. Taxonomy (NCBI): domain Eukaryota; kingdom Metazoa; phylum Arthropoda; class Insecta; order Orthoptera; family Gryllidae; genus Teleogryllus; species Teleogryllus occipitalis. The sequence goes on from BLKR01011220.1 coordinate 1,279, forward strand.
AAGATTTCTTCTTTTAGTTGTGCGTCGCAAATTTTCTTCGTCAATATGATTCAGGAAAAAAAACCAATATGAAATCTTTCGTTGTTGCGTCATTGGCTATTACTTAGACACTGGAACATGCTGGCATGTTCAGTGACGTGTTTTCTTTTGTTCGTACGATTTCAAAAACGAAATGCTTTTGAGTGTTCAGGGTTATTGTCCAAAGTGCACAAACAGTAGGTTTCAAATCACGTATTGTCTCACATATAGAGGTAATGATATTCAGATGATGAAATAATTTATCACATACGTATGAATTCCTTCATGAGATGCAGAACATCTGGTAATGATTCATCTTCTCTGATTGTTGAAAAATCACCCCGAAAGATTGTTATTAATCATAATTTTAAACACACCATATATTTTTCATGCGACTTCCAAAAACTCACAAGATACTCTCCCAGCAGTTTATTATGATAAGCTCGATGTTAAAAATATCACAATATTAGTGACTAAAGACTTTTCTGTAAATATACGGCACAGCCTTCGTTGATTTCCAACTCAATAAGTTTATCAAAAAAGTAGGTATAATTGTGAGTCATTATTTGTACAATACGTAGTTTGTTGTTGTTCGTTTCTTATCATTGAACGATAGTACACAGGGTAATTATTAAGAAATGCTTACCTCAAGAAATAAAATTAGGTAAACAAAACCCCTGTAAGTTTACTAAACAATTCGAACCTATCGTAGAATTCAGTATTTATCGCAAACCGTGGATGGCTTATATCAATGGTCTTCACTTTCCATGCGGAAATGAAAGGTTCCACGTGAAGAGGTAGAAGAGAACATTACAGCTTCCGCAAAAATATGCAAGCAACGACAAAGATCAGGCATAATATCTCCCTGTAATCATTACTTCCAGATCACATTAACATGTCAGTCTTCATGAACAAAAGCACAATGATTTTGTGTAATGTGAGTGAGAGATGTTCTGCCTTTTTATGGTCATTGGATAGTATATTGATATACCATTAAAGATTACCTTCTAAGAACAGGTTTCAATAAACACAAATTTTCATTGCCAATATTATACTTTTCCAATGCCATTTCTTTGCAGTTTTCGAAAATACAGCGAGTCCTTGAAAATGATGCCTGTAATATTTTTAGCGTCTACTGATGTATCCGAAGAAAAAGTAACTGTTTTTTAAAAAAATATTGTTTAATAATTACCTAATTTCTCGCAAAATTTGTACTAGACCTTATTTTAAACGTGTCTTAGAAATCTGAATAATCGTAATAGAAATGTGAATAATGTGAATAGAATGTAATTTAAAGTAAATTCTTTTCAATATTTGTTTTTAAATGTGATTTTTCATTGTTTCTGTGTGTTTTCTACCCCTGCATTATATAGAATACTTGCCTTTTTGCATTCCTATTTTTGTAAAAATAATTGCATTTCTGCCTGCCTATTTAAGGAAAATAAATGCTTGAACTTTCGGTTGTAGTTATCATTCGCCGTATCTGCGTCTCGCGGGCACATGTACTGCGGATTTGTTGAAGGCCCCGAAATCCAGAGCTTTCGTTCGCTGTCCTGAAATCCTGAAAGTTCACAATTAAGCGGGAAGTGCAAAACACGAAACCTACAATTGGCCAGACGTGGCTCGTGAATTGGAAAATTATCAATAAACACATTATGAAGAAATAAAAAACAGTTTTTGTTTTTCATTTCCGGTCGAAGTGTGAAGGTTTTGAAAAAAGTGTGAGGTATTCGTTTAATGTGGTCCCTTAATGAAGGTACATTTGATCATCTGCGAAATTGGATGTTTGTAATGAACAAAGGGGCGTTTAATGTTCTTCTTAAGAATATGTTTTGAATGGCTGATATGTTATGGAGCTTGCTAGTGTAGCGCATCTCCAAATGAAACATGCGTAGAATTGGTAGAAATAAAGGTGTATATAATGGCGGTCTGCACTCAACTTTCAATGAGGAAATAATAAATATGTAAAGATTGTGTTCTGTCTTTATTCCTCTTACCAAAATTTCTCGATAATTGTTATTGATACGTTAGAACGAACACAATTCCTGTCATTTACAACGGCATATCCCTGCATCTTGGAACGGCCTATGGGTGCTTCGAAGTGTCTCACCTACACATGCTGGGGATATTCCACTGGAGTTTTGACGGTACTGAAACGCATATACATATTGCGTGTATTGCACGCCTCGCCAACACGTGCTCTCTTTGTATCTAGGAGGCAATGGTGGTTCTGCAGAAACCGTTGTCGCTCAACTCTCCGCAGATGACCGTCCATCATTGAGTATATCGTTGTGGTAACCGCAATAGGTCACATGCCCCAAATATCCACTTTTTCGTTAATTACACCATTATGATCAATCTAGAGAGCAGTTGCAATTGGTGTCTAAAGACGACAGACGAATGAAAAACCGAATATCATGATTTTATATTTGCGAAAGCCACTGTCAAGAAGGAGAGATAGAGAACGTTTTTCGTTCCTTCTGAAAACGTCGGTAGATTTGACGTACGAGCTATTGCGGTTACCACGAAGATATGAGCCAAAATGCCCTTTTCTTCATTAATGAGCGGTAAATGGCATTGAATATCTTGTTAGTAACATGTGTTCGGTCGTCAGGCGCCTAGCCCAAAGTTAGCGACTATGACGTAATCAGTAGTATCTTTTCTGCTGCATAAATGTTTCCATACAATTAGACTATTGTAAGCATCAAAGTGAAACATATTTTTTTTGTATTCCAGCATCATAAACGATCTTTCCTGTTACAATAAATCGTTCATAATTGGGCATTTTATGGCACAAATGACGTATTAGCATTTTACGGCACGAATGATTGCGTCATCACACATTCAGCCAAGCGCAGCGAGAGAATCTGAGGGAGATAGAGATAAACGGAACAGCCGACTACCGTTTTCTCGCACAGATGTCAAATACCCGAGACGTCAGTTGAAAGTTGTTTCGCAAAATTAAGTTTGATTGTCTTATACATTTACAATGCCCTTATACAAAAAATAGCGCATGCAACTCGTTTATAATGTTGCTTTATAAATTAATTGCATAAACTAGTATTATTTTTAACAATAATATTGAACGCCTTAGTTAATATTAGTTCTCAATGACTCGTAATGTTTAAATGTGCAACAGTAATACATTCAATTCTGATATTGTGTTCGAGTTATCTGCGTTTGTCCGTGTGTCCGTGCGTCCGTCCGTCACTTGCGGTTAGACCCCTTTGCATTCACCAAACGAGACAATTGGGATGTCATTGGACGTGTCTCGGTCTTCTGATGGGGAACTGATGATTTGCGTGTGGATCCATTCAGAAGATTCTAAAAGCTTCTCCCCAAAAACATGTGTGTTTAGGTCTTTTACGCAACTACAAAGTGATTTGAGCAACATACCTCATTTGATTCTTCACAGCAACGCAAGGCATGTTTTTTTTGGCAGATCCTTGTAGTACATTGTAAAAAATACTTTAAAACATCCATTTTTATGTGTTCAAGGCTCCTACGGTGGTGAAACTGTGAATAACTACAATTACTAGCGATATATCGTGTATCCTTAGGTCATGATTCATAGGATTGATGAAATCCACTCCTAATTATGTGTGGAAACACATTTTTTAAAGTACTTGTGTCAATGAATTATATACATTGAAAAATTGTACATCTTCGAATATTTTCCAACTCGAAATGAAGATTTGATTATTATGACATGTTAATGACTTAAGTGAGCGAACACGAATATCGCAATGAAATATGTGTTAATTTTAAGTTACGTTCTTAAGTTTGTGATGTACTTTATGTGATGAGATGTATTTTATAGAACGTTGTATTATATTCCCTTAATTATTTTTCATGTAAGTTTATTTTTTATATGAAGGCAAGCTATTACCTGTTGAGAATATTTGAACTTGAGAATACAAGAATTTGAGAACTTGAGAATCAATTATTGTGACACGGGCAAGAACAATGAAATTAAGAATTTATGGAAGGAACTTTGTTCAAGATATTACTCATTTACAGCACGAGTCTAAGACGCGGATAAAATGCACGATTAGCAACTAAAGACGGTCTCCTCGCCTTTTAACCTGTCAACCTCTAGTTCGAATTCCCTACCACCATGCGAAGAGAACGTCCATAGAGATCCGTAATGCAGCTGTGTTGTCAACAAAATGTGACGCCAGTGAGGTGGCTCACACTAACCACGCAATGAATGGCACGACTCGCTAGAAGTTGTACCGGCAAAGGTGGCTCAGGGCATCAACTGATATCACTGCAGTGCCTCTGATTGGGAGGTTCTAGAGTTCGTGTCTCGACGGTGGCAGGATTGCCGACATTAGATAGAGAGCTAGGTCGAATTTAGCCGCTGCCTGGAGGTGAGTTCTCTCGGCCGGCTGCTCTGATCGGTATTTTCTCGTGGTTTCTCTGATGAACACCAGACGAATGCCCGAGCATTGCCCTAATAAACGGCCCACGGACCTTGCACGATCTTCCCTTCCTCTTCCTTGTCCCATTCTCACTCTTTACTTACACACACACACTTCGTGCACTGCACTATCACACTTGTCGGGAGACCAGTCAGCAGCTTATTATTACTATTTTTTCATCTTTCAACTATTAAGAGTTAAATAGTTGAGAAGGGATTCTCAAACTGAAGAAAGCGCGCGCAGATGATTTTCTCCCCCATACGTCACATACAGTTTTTGACTAAATAAATAAATAAATAAATACATAAATAAATAGCGCTCGCACATTGTTGTCGCGTACATGCGGGCAGTGCTTGTTGGAGCTCCCTGGTTACGTTTTTACGGCTTTTATTGGTAATCCATTGTTGCGTTGCTAACTTAAACTACTAGACGACTACCAAGCCCAAACGGCTGGCTGTATGATAATTTTTTTGGTTATGAAACTTAAGAAGCCATTTCACGTAAGTTACATACTTTCATATTGAAGGAACATTTTCTTTAAAACTATGGATGATAGGTTTACCAAACCTTCGCAGCTTATTACTAGCGCCTAAAAGGCTTGTCCCGGCTGGAGCGGAGCACCATTGGTGGGAGATACCTGGATGAGGAAATTCCCGCAAGCCGAAGTAGATCTGCGCCGGATAAGAAGGCTAATGGGATAATCCTATTTTGTATGATAATATCAAATACGAAATCATATTCTAATTTAAATCTATAAGAATGGAACGGTATGTTGTAGAATAGGAGCTCTCAAGCATTCACAGAGTACACTGATAGTACAGTTAAAGAATGTCCTCTTTAGAACAAGTATTGTAGGAGCGTTGCAAGTAGGTTCTCGAACACAGTATTTTGGAGTGGTTAGTGGCCATAGCCCAAAATAACAACCGGCAAAATGAGCTGCGATTGCGCTTTTTTGTTTTCATTTTATTATTTAATATTAATTCTTAATAGATATTGTTTCAGGTACTACGCTGGAGGACGAAACGATTGGTACAACAGAATGGCACAGACTTCCTTGTATTAGTTTTTTACTTTCTTTGGTCTGGGCTATTTGTACTTGCCACAAACCCCTGCCAGCTGCCATCTATTGCCGTCCAAACAATATTTTCTTCACACTTACCCAATGTTTCGGTTTCCTAATAGGAGACAGAAATATTCTATTCTTCTAAAATATTAAAGAATAGTAACACCCGGTCCTAAATGGCAAATTTTCATTGAAAAATTTGAAGCCATTTTTAAGAAAAAGATGTACAAGCGTTACTTGTATATGTACATTTTGTACGTAAATGCAAAATTTGAAGCTCTTTTTCACAGAAAACGTTCGAGTTTTCGAAATCCTTTAGAAGTAATTTGAAGCACATTAACTTACAAATGCAATAGTGTTTACAAGTTGCTGAAAATGTGCATACTAACGACGTGAGAAATATTTCAAAACAATTACATTTGTGTAATTTTTGAAAAAATAAAAGATACACCAAAATGACCTTGATGTCATATCAAACACTGCGCTCAGCATTATCCGTTGGAAAAGTCTGAAGAAAAAATTGGAGCCGTTTTTGGTAAAATGGCGTTTGAACGTTTCTGAAAAAACGGAATTTTGATCTCTTTTTCACAGAAAACTGTTCATTTTTCGAGAAACGTTATCTGACATTATTTTAAGCAAATGTACTCCAAAATATAATAATGTAAACAAATCACCGCTTATTTAATATTAGTGATGTGAGAGAAGTCAAAAAATACTTTTTTGTAATTGTTGAAAAACAAAGTAATACAACAATAGAGCATTTTGTCATCTTGTAGAGTACATTTGGCACTATTTATACCAAAAGTTTAAAGAAAAAAATTGGTGTGGTTTTGAGAAAATATTGTTTTTTTGGTTTTAATATTGCATATATTTCACGCAATATTGCGCGAAAACTACTAAAATTTTCAAAAATATGTACATGACTTTAATGAGAGAACTAAATATGCAGAAAAAATTTACTTTAAGGGAAAATCTGTCACCAATTTTGTAGTTGTAGGAAGACGCTGGAAAAAATCAAACTTTTGAAATTTACAAAAACTTCAGAGTTAACAGAAGACAACGGACATACACCATGTTTATGAGTGTATTTTACTACATTCTTACAAGAAATTTAAAGGAAATATTGAGAGCCATTTTTGAGAAAATTTTGAAAATGTCCCCGGGGCTTCATGTAAAGTACTCCCGAATTTGAAAGAAAGTTTATCAGAATCGCAAAGGTTTGGCTAGAGGCAGATCCACGGGGAAATATCCATTTTGTAAAAAAATCCTACGTATGATTTAGGCGCAAATGGTGATCACGGATGGACAGACGAACATTTAAAAAAGAACTTTTTCGGTATCAGGGGACCCCAAAACGTTTATTTCTGTTGAAATCGATATTCCGCATTACATAACTTTGTGGATACCACGTATCTCGATGTCGATACTCCGTATATACGTACGTATACGACAAAGTAAAAACAAGCAACTGGATGTTTAAATTTGCTTTTTATTTAAAACTTTTACAGAAGAAATTTCAAATAGCTGAAAATATTTTTTAAATAGTTTGAAGCGTCGGCGGCACATTCAGCTAGTAAGAAGAATTGTATCTTAGTTTTAGATGGCATTTTATTTTACGTCCAGTTTCCCTTATTCTTTCAGCAACTGCTGAGCTGGCCCCTTGTTTTATTCTATATATAGCTTCACTATCTCTGCAATTATTCTTGAATTGAGTGGAAAATATATTTATTCAAATAATCTTTTTCATATTCTCGCGGTAGTAAGTAGATTCCTTCAAGTAGGACGCGACAAGAAATAATTACTAAAATCCGTGGCTCCTTTGCCTTGCATGGGGTGAATATTTTATCAATTGTCTAGAGAGGTTTCGTAGAATTACAATTACCATATTCAAAGAACATTACTTGTGTTTTTGTGGAATTAGAGAATAATGCCTTATGGGCTTCCCTTGTAGAAATATTAGGGTGTGACCTCTATTATCACTCTTTTCCATCCCTTCCTCACGCTCATTAGTTATGGTTCAAATTGAAGGTTCTACGGGAAAATCGGTGAAAGCAATTCTCGGAAGAACGGAGATTTACCTCACAGGAAATGAAACGATCATTACAGGATATTGGAGGCAATTTGATCGGAACCAATTTGTAATTTTTTCACTTCGCGAGTTTAAGGAGCTGATAATCTCGCTGGCAACCATTAGTTTTCTGCGCCTTTTCATCTTTGGCTTCATTCAGGTGTAAGATTTATGCCGCTTTTCGTTCTCTGAAAGAAGGGAAATAACGCAGTGTGAGTTTTCCGGAATAAATTATGTAAAAAAAAATGTTTGAGTACTAAGGAAATTTGAAGACGAATGTTGGCACAACCTTTTGTTACTGTTACTAATCGACACCCAAACCATTATTATCGTATCCACGCCTCATGTATCAACAAAATATTTGAATTGTTATCAATAATGCAGGCGTTCACTGAGTTATTCATTGAGAGTTATTTTATTCTGTTTACACTCATTAGTGCTCTCCTCGCCGTCGATAGAACTAGAAAACATGAATGGGAGGAGAGCCCAAGACAAACAGAAAATATATGAAATCAACCGGAAAAACAAACTTCGTGCTTGTTGCATTAAGATATAATAATTTATTTTCTATTCTTTAGCTTTGTCGTGTGTAGTTCCTTCTATCCAAATATTTTTTCGGATTCTTCTGCAGAACCATGTCTTTGATCTAATTTTACAATGTCTCTGATCTAATCTCTCTGAATTTTTCAGTGATCAAGCTTCTCAAACGTGTAGCACGATTCGCCAGCTGTTGCATTTTTCTCTGTGTGTCGTGTATTTATGTTTAAAACTTTGAGGCACTAAATTTGCTTATTTCTTTTAGAAATGTTGATCTGAACATTTGAATTTTTTTCTGTACTCTTTGTTCAATTGTCTTTGATAAAGATACGCAGATATATTTGGATTTTTCTTCTTTTACAATACATATTGTTTTTACCTTCGTACTTTCTTTTAGTGCTGCAGCTTTAACCTAAGGGTTAGAGGTTGTTAGGTAACCTCTATTTCAGCCTTTTTCTGGTTACTACCAACTGCCACGGCTCTCTGTACAATTAATGTAACGAGTGTCTCTATTGTAGATGGAGACACTCTTATGTCCAGAAGAGGGGATAGGATGGCGTGGCAAGCTTCAAGCTTCACCCGGATATTTTTTACCCAATATTTACTGTTAATAAAGCGAATAAATATTGGTACTCATTTGGACAGAATGCAATACAATGCTCATTTGCAATCTATTTATCTTCGATCTTTAATTTACAACTCTTAGATATAACGAATACTTCTTTCGATTCTACATTATTTATTTTAATTACACAGAAGATATAATTTGGTTTATCCATTATTTCAGTGTAACTCCATAATTAATATTTGTCATCTGTTTTTGTAGTATTGCTAATTAACAATTATTTTAACTTGATTCCCACATTAATTTCATTTAAGGTTTCCAAGGTTATTCGTTCATCCTTTGTCATCATTGATAAATTCCTAAATGTTCTTTCAATTAAACGGTTTACAGGGAGCGATGTTTCTATCGTTTTCTCCTACAAATAGAAGGAATGTGACCCAAGGAGAATATGCTATAATTGAAAGTCATTTTGTGTGACGCACATTTTCACATTCACAGAATACGAAACGAATTTTGTTTAACTTAATAAAATTTATATTTACTGTCCCAATTACACAAGCCATTTTCGCGATTCCTTGCAACTGTTGTTTACTGAAGAATGTTAATGGAGTAATTTTCCCAAAATCTTTCTTTTTATTCCCCTACAATGTACTAATGTAGTAAAGACAAAGTTTTGTAATTGTGCAAAATATAGGTTCTAAATGGTTTAGGCGCAAAATACGAGAAAAAACACTTATGAAAATGCCAAAACTCGCGTTTCCGCTGACCTCTATATTTTTGAAAATTACAAAAAATTAAGACCGCAAAACTACAATAATGATGATAAAAATATTTTTTCTAATGAAATCTATTTAAAAAGTTAGATCTTTAACTAAGATCATGTGCAACTCTTTTGAAAATATGACAGTTTTCTCGTAATTTTTACGTGAAATGAAGCCAATCTGAAAATTAGTGGTTCTACGACACCATATAAATTCGCATTATTTGTAACTGCAACGCAATATTATAGTACTACATAAACTCAGAAAAGTGATTTTAACCATCAAATATTTTTTCCGCATCGAGTCTCGAAGTCAGGTTCTCCGTGCACTTGACCCCCACTCCAACCTAGCCACTGGGACGCCCTAACACGACCCCTCCCTCGCTTAAAGATCTAATTTTTTCGACCCAACATCTCCAACATGCAATTTTCAAACATTCACAGAGATTATTAAAAATGAGACCACCTCCATTCCTTTAGCGTCTCTTGTTTTATCCGTGGACAAAATTGAAAGAAAGAAATGAGCAATTATTAAAAAAAAGTTCTTTTTATAATTTGCATTATTTTTGAACCAGAAATGACAAAAAACTGCTTGTTTGTTTTTTACAAAAATTGAACACAATCTTTTTAAAGAACTTATTATTTAGAATAGATTTTGTTTAAGGCAAAATTCTCTATCTTCAATTTTCTAGTTTTGAAACGTTAACTTTAACTTTTCGAATATACGGAGAGTTCATCGAATATGAGACTGGCACAAACGTATTTATCGTCATTTGGAACATACGTGGAGAAAATTTAAACATAGGTTTGAAGCCGGTTTTGAGAAAAAAACATTGTGCAAAAATAAAAATTGCCTGTTTTCACGCAAAATAACTCGAGAAAGACTCATTATTTCGAAACATTGTACGAGTACATGACCGTATTTGAAGATGTCATTGGACAACAGATTTCATTAAGAAAATAATTTCTATCTTCAATATTAGATTTGCAGGAAGACGCCGAAAAACAATGCAATTTTCGAAAAATTAGAGACGTCAATGAACATGAGATGCCCTACACCTTTCTCTTAACCTTCCTTTCCGCTATCCAATGTCAAAGTTTAATCAAAAAATTTGGAGAGTTTTTTTTAGAAAAGTTTGAAAGTGCTGTTGAGGCTTCATGAAAAGAACCCTCAAAAATGAAAATATCTTTTTCAAACTCGCAAAGTCTCGAGATCGTTTAGATCGGCATGGGAACATCAGTTTGGAAAAAAGCGTCTGAACGGTTCAGTCGCATTGCTGACCACAGACGGACAGACAGACGTTTTGCCGTCAAACAATTTTTCGGTATCAAGAACCCACAAAACATGGAGAGAAGAAGTAATTTAGTATACATCATATATATATATATATATATATATATATATATATATATATATATATATATATATATATATATTAACAACATGATTTATCCAGTTTTGCGTTACCAGAGCTGGAGAATAAGTTTTTCTGTCGAAATTTCGCCGTTTTCCGGCACAGGATGACTACTCTTTCTTAAGAAGTAAGGGTGAGAAAGTAAAAAAACAAGTATTTTGCTGAAAATAGCTAAGAAATTTTGTTTTGACTTTTTTCTCGAATAGAACTAAGTACTCTTATAGAATTGGCCCGGTTCCATTTTCGTTGAACTCTCTGAATTCTAAAATTTACAAACAATGCGAAAAAGTACATGCAGTTGCATCATCACTAGCTCACCTACTTATCGCATTATTTTATGTTACACCGCTACGACTGGATCTGACTTGTGATTGTGGTGCGAAACGTCCGACTAAAATATTAATATTCAGTGCAGAAATCTAGCCCTCAGTAGAAAAGTTCGAGAAGAGATTTACCCTCTGGTACCGCGTAGTAGCTCTGAGTGCTGCCTGATTTGTTTTGATTGATTAATTGATTTATTAATTAGTGATTCCGTGTACGTCAACTGTTAAAGCCAATAGTCCCGTAAGTGTAGTGCTTGTTTTATTGCAGGTAGTAGCGATGATCTTTCTCGCTGGATGGCAAGATCCGGTGCAGACCGGCGAATATAAGTTGTGAGGTATAAGCCTATAATTTTTGTTTTGCGTATGGTCCATCCAGAAACAGTTACCATAATGAATATTTTCGTGTAAAGCAGATGTAAATTATTTAATGTTACTCTGAGTGTTCGACCTTTTTGGTAATATACTAAGAAATCTAGGTTTTGCTTTCTTTCACTATAGGAAGATTCCAATGATATATCTTTTCTCAGTTACACATGACTTACTGAATATTAAGGATTAGAAGGAACTTGAAAGTACCCGGAAGCACGTACTAAAACATGTTACTTGTAAGTGGAATCTCTTTAAATATTTTTCATGAAAGGACCGAAAATGACGTTTATATTCTACACAAAAATGAATCATTTTGAATGTTGAACTCATTTCTTTTAATATTTATTTAATCTCTGACCAAAACTTTACTATATATTTCATAATTATTGTTCTTCAAAATTCTAAGTCATGTTCATTGAACATTCACCTCAGCCCTGGTTCTGCATCTGAATTTAAAAATTAATTTTCATTTTACAATGCTTCACCTGCATTATCTGGAACATCCTGACCTCTTGAGTCAGTCCAAAAAGAAATCTTCGTGATCATTCGTCTAAAAATGCATGGATCCGTCTAAACGACAAAGTTGTAGAAGTGAATCGCAGTTCGGCAAAGTACACACACTCCCTTTGACGCATGAGATCGTTGATTTAAAATCGTACTTTTTTACGGCCAAAACTTTCGCGTTCCATCATTTATTTTCGAGGATTTGTTCTTCGTTGAGGCCGATCTGTTCTCGAATTTCGCCATTGGATCGATCCAGCTATTTATAGGCGTTCGTTAAAAATCTAATACGTATCCTTTTATTCTGCTCAAGCTTAAGGGTGCTCTTGAAAAGGAACGCGTCTATAGATTATTGAATAACGATGTGTTTTCCGTAGGTTGTTCACGTTTCTCTTGAATTTCTGGCAGATACAAAAAAAGAGTTATTTGTGGAGTAAATGAGCTCTTAGAAATAATGTTGGAAATGAGTCTATCTGAATCGTTGTACATTGCTCAATAACTTTTGTTTACGGAACAATGTACAAGAAATATGCCGTGGAACAATGTTTTAGCAAATGTTTTCCTAATTTGATTTTGTTGAATTTTAAATAATAAATTCAATATTTTTTGCAATATTGTATGTGATGTACAGATGAAAAGTATAATCTGTCAGTGTTGGCTCGTGATTAGGTTTCACGATTGCACTGTTGCACAACCCCCGGATAATCGAAAAAATGCTTATATATTACGAAAATACACATTTTTCTTTTCATAACATTCAATATTCATGATAATTCAGCAATATCGATGTATATGAATTCATTTTGAAATCGAAGAGCGCCCAAAGAACCCTCTCCCCGGCGTCCAGTGCACTCCCAGGCGGTGCACCCTGTCACTCTCTTCAGCTCTTTTACTGCGTTTACTGCAATTAATATTTTGCCCTATGCTTCAACGTAGGTCCCTGGTGGTTTCCACACCACCACCACCAGGAGCTCGTACAGCGCAGAAGGGTGGTAGTCCGGCCGCAGAGCGCGCTGCCATCCAAGATGAATACCAATTTTCTATCTTCGCGTGAAAGAAGCTGCAACTTCATTTTGAGTACACAAATTCAGTCAATTATTGACGGTTTAGAATACATTGCTTATCATGTTTGGGGATTTTATTTTCATTTAATGCTGGATTTGTAGATTCAAAAAGTACATTTGATGAGTCCTTTGTGTGAAGTTGGACGTGTGGAAGAAAGAGCGTTTTTTATTTCTTACGGTTTCTGCAACGATTTTCCCGGCAGCAGTGGCTGTTAGTATGCGAGTGTCGTGAATACGTGTGTGTGTGTGTGAGTAAGATCTTTCATTATTGCAATGTATACCAGAGTAGTGAAATTTTAGAAATAAATAATTTTAATTTTTTGTCCCGATTCGTAGCAGAAATAATGACTAAGATCATGAAACGAACTTGTGTAAAACGTGTCCAAACAATAGTGCTTGTTGTAAACGTGCTGGAGGGATATCACCCTATTTTCTATACCAAATTCTTTTTTGTTTTATGTTAATTGTATTACCGTTAATTGTCTCTATACAGAAATAATTCAAAAACTCGAGTGCACACTGGAAATCAATCAGAAGCATGTGCACGGGAGGTGAACATACTTGACAGTACACTACAGATAAAATTATGGAAGAAGTGTTTGAATAAAAAACTTTATTAAACTTATTTTTGAAGTAATTATTTGCATTTGTGCAAGTCGTAGATTAACACTATCTTATGCGGAACGGCTAAAGCAAAACGTTCGTGTGCTATTTCGCATAAGATAGTGGTAATCTATTTGGCGCGTTACTTAACGCGCGTCAACGCAACACGCGTGCGCAGGGCCCTTTATACGAATCAGAAAAGGGTGGAAATTACATTGATTTATTATCTTCCTGAGACGAGATGAATTATTTGATTACTTCGAACAGTATATCCACAGAGTTATCTCGCAAGTGAGGGAGGTAATTTCTGATTTTTTAATAGATCTTCTTTAACGAAACTTTAACGTACCTGTTCCTATTTGACACTATTTCTATGGTTGGTAACGCGGACTTCTTTTGTTTGGGGATCTGTTTACTCGCGGAGCACGCCGCGCGCGCGAATCCGATCTGAAGATGATTTGCTCAAGTCCTTCGTCCGACGGCCTTGTAAATGAATTTTCGAGACTCGAGTGCTTGATCGTTTGGATGAGGACTGAAAATGAATTTTTCTATGAAGAGAATGAGTAAGAAATCAAAGATGCATTTTCATATTAGCCGCGAGGCAAAAATCTGTAACACTTTGTTTAAATTAGATTTTGTCATTTATGGTAATTAAGTTTTTTAAGGAAAACATACTTCATATCACAGCAAATACCACATTTAGATTTTATTGTCGCTTTCAGTTACCTCGTAGCCTTGATTCAGCAGCCATCTCGATGAACGGCCAATTTTTGCCGGAGCATTAGGTGACCTCTCAAGCAGGTTTCATTACTATGGTTTCTTCATAGGTTCGCATTTGTGAAGATCTCAGTCGAGCGAAGGGTGGTGGCAGTCGTATAATAGCTGGGATGTTTATTCTTTGTAAAACACTTTAACATCTGGACACACTTCTGGATGCAGCTGTTCCTCCTAAAAATAGTGTGCAATATCTACCTCGAACATCTGAAATTGTTCAAAATGATATTGTATTGTGCAATGTAGTACCCGAATATGGAATGAATTGAATTCACAGTTCTGAAGCGCGCGCGCGTGTGTGTGTGTGTGTGTGCGTGTGTGTGTGCGTGTGCGTGTGACGTTAACATTAAGAAATGTCAAAAGAAATCAAGAATAAGTGTTACAAATACTTACTGCAGTAACTAATTATTTCGTTGTTTTTGAGAGGAAGAAAAGGTATATTCAGTTTACTAACTTCATGGATAACATGGATAAGAGCCAAATTTTATTGCTTATTTATCCTTGAAATATATTTTATTACATGGGAGTTTTTTTTCTGTTTTCAAAATTTAAGTAGTATATGACTTAGTGTAGGGATCACAGAATTTTGAAAATGTGCACACAATTCACTTTTCCCCATAGCACGTCATACGCAGTTTTAACTGTTTTTTGACGTAAAATAAATAAATAAATAATAAACTTCACCTCCATTCAGAATTCTTTTTTTTTCGCAACACCTTTTATATCACAAACTAGTCTAATGAAATTGTGCCCTTTATAACTAAGAATTTCTGAAAAGCAGAATCATACAAGCAAAGGAGCAAAATAATTAAATAATAAATACAGTTTTATCCCGTCTATCGAACGCCAGAGTTTCTATTGTTTTGGTGTAAATATTTAGGTACTTTTCAAATTTCAATATATTTATTTCAGTTTAAGAGCAAAGTTTCGCTAAATGAAGAAATAAGATGAATGGATATAACAGGAATGGACATTGCAGATGTTTTAACATTGCAAAAGCGTTGGGAACCAAGGATTCCATTCGTCACTTAATAGCCGTTTATGGATGAAACCTTTATTTTCAATAGCAGTTTTTACATACATGAGTTACAATATAATTCTCGGTTATCTCATAAATATAAAATTCAATTTTAATGTTACATCAAATCTAAAATTTAGTACATAACTCTGGGAGTAGACAGTACATCTGGCAATGCCTACATAAATATCCGATTTAAATTATTTATTAAAATGTCTCAAAATCGGTATCTTTTTATCTCAATTACATCTGTCAATACAACATTTTTCACTTTTTTGACCCTTTAATTTCTGTCAATATCGATAACTTTTGATGTTATTCGGCCAAATATATTTTAAAATTCTTTTAAGACAATTTCAAGTAATTAAAAATGTTTTGCAGTAACTTTTAATAAAATAGAGCAGTAAAATTCTGTAGGAATTATATATGAATGAAACGAAACTTCTTATTTATATCAACTAACACATATTGCAATATGCAATTATGTAAAATCAAGATCCACTTATCCCATCCCACTGCAAGGAATAAACAGGTAAAAAAACTAAGAAGCATCTAAACGAAAATGAACATTGAATTGTTTAGAAATTTAAAATATTCGTACCGCTATATGCATCTTTTTACCCTGTTGACATTTAAGTCGCTTTCTCACAAAACATAATAATTCTAAGGAAATTAAATTAACAAACTGTGGTGTGCAGGGTCTCAAGACTGATGCTCAGCATTTACTGCGGGAGAAGTGGACGGCTGAAACAGAAAATGAATGGTAGTCATTACTGGCGTGTGTACTAGATTGCTAGTAGGTGATATTAAGCTTTTGCAATTCTTATATTTCAATTCAGTTAATACGAACTTCGATAAATTTTGTTGCAAACACATTCAGTTTCGTATTTGCGTCACAAAATAAACAAGATAATCGAAGCAAGATTGTTCGTCAAAATGCAAACAACATAATACAAGAACTAATTCCTTCTAGAATGGTGCCACTTCATTTACGACAACCTTCCTCTTACTGCTTCTATATCTCGGACTAGTTCCACGAGACGAAGAGGAAAGTAACTTTGCTCATATTTCAATAGTGCTGCCAACAAACACTCACACGACCCGGACGTGCATGGATATTGATTCCGGACTCGTCAGCTGCCATTAGTCCCTAAGTGTAGGGCACGTTACATACAGGGAGGTGGTAGTGTTCCTCTTCAACTTGAACGTGAGATTTGGAGCCGACCTACAGGTAGACCCGGTAGTGTTGCAGTATAATGCATGCAAGTGTGTGTGTGTGTGTGTGTGTTTAACACTTTGAGGACCGGCACCTCGGAACACTACCGTACCCCAGCTCCCGGCCATTTTCACGCGGCGTTGCATGGACACGCGGGTGTTGATATAATAGATTTCAACTTCATTCGTCTGCAAAATTGTGTATCTCGTTTGATCCCACTGTTCCAAAAATGAAGCAGTCAATTTCCAGTGTTTTTTCTTATCCCAAATATTCTTTTGCGAATATAATTTCGTAATATATCGTATTTATTTATTTATATATTTTTACGTCAAAAAAACAGTTAAAAACTGCGTATGACGTGCTATGGGGAAAAGTGAATTGTGTGCACATTTTCAAAATTCTGTGATCCCTACACTAAGTCATATACTACTTAAATTTTGAATTTTGAATTTTGAATAGCCGAAGTTGACGGGGTAACTCAGGACTAACGGTTTACGTGCTTCTAGAAAAAAATCTCGTGTATCCACCGTTAGTCGCTTTGAAGCGCTCTAGTAGTATAATTAAGCAACAAAACAATGGTTTAACATTAAAAGTTGCAAATCCGTGCTACCATTTTCTTTTCTTAAAGATGTCGCCTCATCATTGGATCAAAACGAGGCACCTATTGGATTATTTTTAGATCTCTCAAAAGCTTTTGACGTCATTGATCATGACATTTTACTTTCCAAATTACCTTCATATGGAATTCGTGGTATTGCTCTATATTGGTTATGTTCGTACCTTAAACAACGATCTCAGAGAGTTGAAATACCTTACTGGAATGATGGAACATTACGTACGCACCTTTCCGACTCTTTGCTCATTGCATGTGGAGTTCCTCAAGGATCGATTTTAGGCCCTATTCTGTTCCTACTTTACGTAAACGATATGCCCTCGACGATTCGAAACGGAAGAACGGTTCTCTTTGCGGATGATACGAACATTCTTTGCCATAAAGAAACCGTAAATAGTACAATATCAGATGTTTCAAATTGGTTCCGAAATAACAAATTAATAATAAACGAAAAGAAAACGGTTTTAATGCAGTTTTCCATATCAAATAAACAATTCTGTGCTCCATTGAAAATGAACAGTGTACCATTGACTGATGTTAAGGCAACAAAATTTTTAGGTCTCTCAATTCAGTCAAACCTTAAATGGAACGTCCATTTAAATGAATTGAACACAAAATTAAGTTCATTATGCTACGCGTTCAGAATTCTTGCAAATTCAGTCAGCCTTCATACTGCTCGTTGTGTATACTTCGCGAATGTTCATTCCCGCCTGAGATATGGCATAATATTCTGGGAAATACATCTTATAGCTCCCAGACTTTTAGATTACAAAAACGAATTGTACGAATAATAACCAAATCCCACCCACGTGATTCATGTAAGCCTCTCTTCATTAATCTAGGAATTTTACCATTACCGTGTCTTTTTATTTACGAATCAGTGGTTTTTGTAAAAAATGACTTGCTTAAGGGCGGGAATATTTTTTCAGAAAATGCCGAAATCTATTACTATAACACTCGACGTAGAAATCATATTCATCAGGTGACAGTATCAACAGCTCATTACAAAAAATTCACATACAATACATGTACATTATTTTACAACACTTTGCCAGATGACATTAAACGATTAAATTCAATAGAAAAGTTTAAATCCCAAGTGAAATCGTTTCTGCTGCATAACTGTTTCTATACAATTAGAGACTATACTGAGCATCACAAGAAAAGTAACATTAATTTTAACAATGATACATAATGCATTATTTACCATTTCGACTGTATAAATGAGTATAAACAACCTGTAACAACTATTGTAACACAGCTTCCGGGTCAATGACCCCCATCTCGATCAGGTTTTTCGTCCAGTTTCCCTGATCCATAGAGCAAATGCTGAGATGGCCCCTTGTTTAGCTTCTGGACATATATGTAACTTCATTTTCTGTTCACGTCTTCTAGAATTCGGTGCGAAATACAATTATTCAAATTATCGTTTCCATGTTGTCGCGGCAGGAAGTAATAAGACCCAAAATTTATTGCTTATTTACCCTTGCTTATTTACCCTTGAAAATAGATTTTTTTTACATGGGAGTTTTTTTTCTCCCTTACAAAATTCAAAATTTATTGCGTGTTTATCCTTGAAAATAGATTTTATTACATGGGAGTTTTTTTTCTCCCTTTCAAAAATTCAAAATTTAAGTAGTATATGACTTAGTGTAGGGATCACAGAATTTTGAAAATGTGCACACAATTCACTTTTCCCCATAGCACGTCATACGCAGTTTTTAACTGTTTTTTTGACGTAAAAAAAACAGAGAGCCTCAACAATGACTGTTGGCGCACGAATGCGACAATGAGCGAGCGCTACGCGCACAAAATTAGAGATATGAGACCACGAATGGTTCTAGGAGCGCTAGTGTGTACTCATTTGAGACGGTTCCATATGCAAACGATGATAGAGTTCTCACAACTGAGTAGCATGTTAAGACGGAAATCTCCGTCCGTGGTCCTCACCGGTTAGGGTGGGGAAGACGGAAATTTCAGCCTTCGGTCCGCAATGTGTTAAGCGGAGAGAAGGGGACAGGGTTAGGAAGGAAAGATCGCGTGCGGTCCGTGGTCAGTTTGTTTGTTAGGCTTCGAATTGGGCACGTTTAACTTCAGACTCCCTATTCAGATCAACATTCATTTAAAAGCTCGACTTTTGATCGATTATTTCGTGTTCACAGGTGATAAACTACTAAGATAACTGAGCCTATAAGTATTGTGCTTATTATCTCGGAAGGAGGCGACTATTTTTCACCGCTGGATGGTGAGATTTGGCGCCGTCCTAGACGTCGGCTAGAGAGACACTACTCCCACCAGCCAGACAAGCTCTAAGCTCTAGATTGGTGTCCCGACCTGTGCGATTGTGTAGTGCATATAAGTGTAAGTAGAGATGAAGATAGGACAAGGAAAAGGAAAGATAGATTGCGCCTGGTCCGTGGCCCGTTTGTTCTGATACTGCTCCGGCATTCGCCTGGTGTTGAACTGAGAAACCACTGAGAACTATTGATCAGAGCAACCTGCCGCTAGGCTTCTCCTCCAGAGAGCGGCTGCTTTCGACTTAGCTATGTAGCCGTTTGCGATAAACCTGCCATTGTCAGGACTCGAATCCTAGAACCTACTAGTCAGAGGCACTGCAGTGACAAGAATTGAAGCTCTGAGCTACCTAAGCCGGCATGAAGACTCGAGTTGAGTCCGTCAGATGGCTGATGTCGCTAAGGCACAAGTGTAGGAGTGAGCGCGTTGCGACGGTTCGTGGGTTCGAATGCGGTGAGTGCATGGCTGTTTACTTGTAAGGTGGGCAGCCACTCACTACGCATCAACGTTCCTATAATAGCCCTTTGTTTCTGCCCCGTTCAGATGGCATGAACGCATGCCTCGAAGGGATGTGTGCGTTACACTCCGACAGTGCCATTCCCAAGTCTTTTCCTCTTCCCCGACATACACGGGCCTCGTTTCTAGTAAGGATGCGTGGTGTGGGTCTACGCAGCACTGCTACATCTGAGTGCAGTCTGACTCTCGCCCGTTAACTTGTGTCTCAATAAAGTGTAGCCCGCAGGATCCGCTTGTCACAGATGGCAAGAACACTCGATAATAGGGGCCCGCGGGCTGCATCGATTTGAAAGGGCAGGCCACTCCTGAGACATGGACTAGTCTCAGAAGGAAGGGAGGATGTTTACAGAGGAAGAGAATTCGATAAATTTCAACAATCTAAACAGTGGTTTCTTCAACTTGAAAAGGAGACAGATGCCTCTAGCGAGGCTTAACATAAAAAGACTGTTGCAAATAACCTTCGCTTGGACGGCGCTTGGAATACTTACTACATGACCATAATGAAAGAACTAATTATGGACAACGAATTTCATTTGAAGGAAAAATCGCTATCTTGAATTTTGTATTTGTAGGAAGACGTTGCAAAATTCAAACTTTTGCAATTTTCGAAAATTTAGTTAACCGTGAAAATCGGACATATGTCACTTTTATAAGTTTATTTTACTTTATTCGTACAAGAAATTTTAAGAAAAAAATTTGGAGCCATTTTTGAGAATATTCTGAAAATGCCCGGAAGGCTTCATGTAAAGTACTCCCAAATTTAAAAGAAGGTTTTTCAAATTCACAGCGCCTCGAGTTGAGCCAGGTCGACCGGGGAATATCAATTTTGGAAAAAAATTACATATACTTTAGGCGCTTGTAGTGTTCACGGACGGACGGACGGACGGACGGACGGACGGACGGACGGACGGACGGACGGACGGACATTTTGAAAAAAAAACACTTTTTCGTTATCAGGGAATCCCAAAACGTGTATTTCCGTTGAAATCTCGAAATCGACCGCAGAGTTACTTAACTTTCACTATACTAAGTATATTACTCCGTATATTCGAACTTATACGAGAAAGTAAAATTATTGGTAAAAATTACGTGCGTCGAAGACTATCATATTCCTGCCTCTAACTTCAAGAAGAAAAAAAAGTGCCAAGTTTAACTTTACGGCGGAATTTGATGCTCACAATTTGCTGTCAAACACAAATTACATTTATTGTTCTGCTGATTTTAATTGTAATATGTAAATATCAATTAAAACGTTTTAAATAGTTGTTATCCAAGTAATCAATACTTCCAGTTTCAAGCTTTATGAAATAATTCGCACTTTCGAACACAGCATATAACATTAATCTAAACATGCTCTTTTATAAATAGATCAAAAGAATTGCGGATTCGTAGCGATACTCAAACACAAATACCGATAAGAAATATAATTAGTATTGATCACTAAATATTTAAAATTTGCCTTCGGGCTCTCCTCCTCCAATCAGAGAGAGCGAGCAGGTACTACATTGAAATTATGAGTGGAAAATCAATACTTTATAGCACATGTTTTTTATGGAAAAATAGGGGCTCGTACCGTACGTGGAGTCATGGGATTACAACACCCAGAAACAAAATGGTGTCTTCTAAGTTAATTCATCCGGGGAGGACGCTTTGCAGATCATATATAAGCTTGCGTTTCCCCCTAGCAGTGTCCGCGTTTAACATATAGCAACCTTCACTCCGTATGCATAATAATTTTCAATGCATTGCTTAGTCTCACGATTCCGCACTTAACCCGGGACGTGCAGGGTTGATTCCCTCTGAGGTGGGTTGATTGATTTATTTCCGGGTGTGTCAACTGCTAATGCCATTAGACCCGTAAGTGTAGTGCACGCTTTTATCGCAAATGGAGACTGATCTTCCTTGGATGGATGGCAAGATCGGATGGCAAGATTGGGCGCCGACCTACATGTCGGCGTACGGGGCTTTCCCCAGCCAAGTGTGTCTCACCATTGGGTCACCGCCAGCTGACGGGTCTTCTGACACGTGTGTATTACGTGGTAGTGTATTTCGCGCGCGCGCGCGCGCGTGTGTGTGTGCG
The DNA here is from genome assembly GCA_011170035.1 of Teleogryllus occipitalis. Lineage (NCBI taxonomy): Eukaryota > Metazoa > Arthropoda > Insecta > Orthoptera > Gryllidae > Teleogryllus > Teleogryllus occipitalis. The sequence goes on from BLKR01011220.1 coordinate 23,501, forward strand.
CGCATGTGTGAAAGTAAGAGGTGAGGGTAGGACACGGTAGAGGAAGGAAAGATAGCGCGTGGTCCGTGGACCGTTTGTTAGGATAGTTCTCTGACATTCACCTGGTGTTGATGACAGAAACCACGATAAACTACAGTGGAGCTGACCGGTAGAAGTCTTCCCCTGAGAGCGGCTGAATTCGACCTATGAAAGTTGGGAGGTTAGGAAAAACACCACATAGGTGACCTTGAATGGCTATTTTTTCGATTGTTCATTGCTGATGCAATAATATAAGACGGCGAAGGTTGTGAATTTGAGAACAGCCACGCTACATTTCTTTATAAACACGAGATTACAGTTTTTGGGTTAACATTTCTTGACTAAATCTGATAAATACAATGTGATGTGAAGTTTCTTTCAGCGAAAGATAATTAAGGATTGCTTTTATAATGTCTTGGACTACTTCATTTTATAATTTCGATGCCTGATGCATTGATTATTAATATTTATATATAATGACCTTGGGAATGAAATTGATTTTCAGCGTTATTTTTTGCCAACTGCTTTCGTTTCGACAAATTATGTTGACCTCATCAGAGCTAAAATATGTTGGTAGACAATGAATCATATAAAATATTTTATTGCATCAATCATACATATTTTAAAAATATCTCATATTACCCTTCATTGGTTTACGCAAATTGCTGCAGGATTGTTTTTTACGCACTGACCATCTAATTAGATAAATTGATTTGTAGAATTTATTTATTGTTTTCCATTTTGTTCATATTATTATTTTCTCATTTATTTTTTTTTATCTCGAATTGGCCATCGTATGATCACACAAATGCGCCACTTGTACCCACCGAGGCCCAGTCATATTCTCCCAGGGACAAGTGTACGTGACCTTATGGGGAGCGGTCAGCAGCTATGCCGAATCCTTGTTCACACCCCAGGGTTGTTAGCCGTGAGGGGGATGAAATATGACATGATAAAGATGATGAAGGGTGAATGAATAATCACAAACATTAGACACAAACACACACAATCATGTCCGAGGCGGGATTCGAACCCACGATCTTTCGCTCCAAGACCACTACGGCACTACTGGCTTAGCAATCTTGGCTACCCGGATCGGCATTTTTATCGTTTAATATAAGAGATTACCCATAAACAGAGATCGCCTTTGTGTGTCCGGCGAGTTCGTTCACACAAAATGTGTTCTTTATGAAACTGTTTTCTTATGATGCGTGGCTGTTTGCAAACAAAGAAACCTTGGGAAAATGGCATTTATACGTTACAGCCATATTTATGACGGGTCGAATATTATATATCAGACTTATGTTAGTCCCTTTTTGTACAGATTTCAAATCTGCAAAAAAAGGGGGGTTCTATTTGAAACATGAAAGCTGCCCTCCCCCTCCCTCTTCCGCTCACGTAATCTGGAGACGGGCACAACGAAGACTGGTGTGTTTCGACCTTCAAAGTGCTGACATTGTACGGCGAACACTTTTCGTACGATACTTACTATAGTCTTAATATTTCCATGTCTCAGATTTAATAGGCGAATTAATTAGATTCAACTGTATCCCGTCTGTAACAATACGCTAAGAAAAGTTGACTGATCAGCACAAAAGCCCGTAAGGTATTTACGGCTGAAGAGTGAATTATCCCGTCCCTCCAGCGGTGCACAAAAAGACTTAAGACGAAAAACGTAGTTTAATGATTAGGACTTATTTGGATTATCAACAGCTCATTGCACCTGCAAAACACAGTACGCCGTAACGCATGAATCGCTCACAGCTCGAAGACATTGCGCCCTAGGGCTTTTAAGGCAGGTTTCTGGGTTCCTCTGGGACGCAAGTTATAATTTCAATACCATAGAAAACAGAAACGAGACTTTTTGGATATTCTATTCCATTTTTTTTCTTCCTCGTCATACTACGCACTTACGTGGTAATGACAAAGCGTTGTAATGTGTGAAATCAAATTTTTAAACAGAAAAACTCGCACTGTGCGCCCCTCATATAAAAAAGTGGATAAATCAAGCCTTAAAAGTAGTTCATGGATCCGTCCGTTCGTAGCGAGGGGTGTCAGAAACTCTGAAAATCGGTTCCAGTGTGAAGCTGTTTTCACTTTTAAAAGAAAAACTTTAAAGTATCTCGTTTTTGGAGAGTTTTGGAACATGTTTTGCGAAATATCATTGAGACTTTTCTATTACATTTTTTGGGGGTAATTTTTGTTTTTTGAGTTCTGAAGATATGCAGAAATTCCAGATTTTCGGCAAAGACGCTCTGCACTACACTATAATTATTTAAGTTTATAAAATCATATCGTAATAAAACTAGTGGTGCTCAAAAGCACACACTTATTGCATTATTTGTAACTTTTGAAATTTTCAAAAATTAAGAGAAGTCAATAAAAATGAGACATGAACCATGAGCGTTTTTAAGAGTCATTTGCTCTGTACGAAGAAAAAAAATAGTAACAAGTTTGGAACAGTTTTTTAGAAACTTTTGTGGATATTCTTATTAATATGTAAATTTTAACATGAAATTAATTCAAGATTGGTTTTTCAACAGATTTAATTCACAAAATAATCGGTCTTTAGTAAAAGAGTTGTCAAAAAATACTAAATTTCGTAATCTTAAAAAAGTAAAAGGTTTTTATACGAATAATCAGAGTTTCAATTTTACAGCCACATTTCCCTGTATTCCGGCTAAAGACCTTAAGAATTTTGTTTAGGTAGTTTCATGTAAAGTACCCTAAATAAATGAAGTCTCTCTTTCAAATTTAATAAGCTGCGACATGAGCACGATCAACTGCAGAATATTAATGTTGGTGACTAGAGAATATTAATACTGGCGGAAACTTAGGGGAAAACACTTCCGTTATCGAAGAGTAAAACTGCGCGAAATTCGCGAAATTAATCCACGAAATATAAATGAGAGAAGAAGTTTTCCAGTATGAGAAACCACAAAACGGTGTTTTCCTATCATAATGAACCCTTTCCCGCACCATAACGTATCTTTCTCTTTACTATGAGTGGTATACGAAATTTTTTTTTTTGTTTCCGGTGCTCATAAATAGCAGTAGTCATCATATTTTATACAGAGATTTTTCTTATGCTTTTCTGCATGAAAGTAAAAGTAGTTCAATTTTATGAAGGTCCAATATTTTTAATCTGTCAAGGTCTTATTTTTAGTTCTAGTGTTTTTTTCTCTAATTTCATATCCGAAAGCATTTTCGGGACTGCCTGCTGGAGCGCTCCACCCAGTTAATGCTAGAAGGACTCCCCATTCATTAAAAAAGGCATAACAGAATTTTCTCGGAGCAAGAAATACTTTTGTGCAACATTAATTTCCCGAAAGAATCAAACAATTATCAGTATTTTGTATGTTTTTTCTCGAAACAAAAGCATTAAGACTTTCTCGTAGGTTTGTAAAATAAATTTTATTTCGCAACTATCAGCTACTAACGGTAACGTGTCTGTACAAAATAATAAAAGTTCTTAACTAACACATTTGGATGCACTTTACCAACGTTGTGATAAGAAATCGGGAAATAGAGAGTTTAAAAACAGGAGAACACCTCCCTGGCAGAAAAAAATCAGATCATTATTCCATTAAATTTACTTTCTTGAATAGCTGAAGGGACCGGATACATCTTGCAACAGAATAAACTTTCATACAGCGGTTGCGTCTCAAGAAATAAGACTCCTTACAATATATTACATAAATATAGTTTGGTTGATAGTACGTTTCCGGAAAGATACGACGCTATCATTGTCCCAATAAAGACGGGAAATTGTATTAAAAATAATTGGATTTATTAACGCTTAATTATTGATGAGTGAAAATAAATCCGTCCGTTTACCATTTCAATTGATTTCTGCTTCACTTGAGCATGTGTTCAAAATGTTTGTCAGCTGCACTAGTTGGACTTCACCCGTCTCTATTACAAAGCAAGGAAATGCTTTGTGTTGAAACCCGCCTGCTTTCCCAAGAACTGAAACCAGGCGCGAGTGTTATGGACAGAATGGTACCACATATTAAATTATATCATAAATGTACCATTGCTTTTAATTTTCGATTAATATTGTAATTTTGTACATTTTCGTCTAATATACATCTTGATAATGGTATTTAATATAAATAATAATCAAAGTAGTGCTCCCTATGTATTTAATGTGTATTGATCCTTCAGTATAACGCGCACTGAGAATTTTTAGTGATTCCTGAAATCAGATTTTTATGTTGTTTTGAGTGACTGAACGCGCTGGGCTGAAGGACTGTCTCACGACTTTTCATTTACAGGGAAAACAAGAAAAAGGGAGAATGTTATATTAGAAGGCAAAATTGACAAAAACATCCACTTACAATGCAAATTATTTTCTTAAATATGAAGATATATACTATCTGAAATCGTTAATATTCAATCTTGTTAATATTTTTCTGGAAAGTCATAGATTAGTACATTTTCAATTTAAAACATTGATTCTATATCTTCGTAAAAAGAAATAATATATTATTTCGTCTTTAACTGTTATATATACGTATGTAGTTCCTGTCTATAACATCGACTGTAACAACAGTATTATCTATTTTTGACAGTTCTGCGATAAAATTGAGTTATGAATTAGTTGAATCACGTGTATGCACTAGTAATTCAACAAATTTATGTCAAAGCTAGAAATGTCTTGATATATTTGAGAATATTTTCACTTACATTCAGGAAGTTAACCTAGAATATGGCTAAGTTTCGGTAGATCATTTTCCATTTGATTCAACTTACCTGTTTGTTTAACTTTATACAATTAAAAGAGTGTATAAAATGGAAAGTATACAGATCATATAATTTCAGAGTGCAAATTACTAGAAAGATAGTGGATGTCTTTGATACATTGTTTTAGAAGAATTGACTTCAATGGATATTTCATTTCTTTTAATAATTTAAAATATTCTTTCATTTAAAATAAACTTGAATACAGATATGTATTTCACTAGTTTCTTTCAAAACGTTTTTCTACCTAATATTCTTAATCGCACAGTAGTCGTAATTTTCACTTTAGGTATTGTGTTCAGTTCATCACAAAAATAAAACGTCGGCTCTGCCACACTCATTTTGCTGGATTAAAAATACACACTACAAGGTTAAAGTAGAGAACGCGGTACACAATTTGAGAAGTTGGCGGCGGCGACGGCGGCGGCGCGGGGGGCGGGAGAGGAAGAGGCTGTAAGTTTGTCCTGTGTGTAAATTGTCGACTATCGGTGTCATTAATTCCTTTCAGAGCCCTGAATTGTGACGCTTCGCTCCGCGTGTCCTAGTTGAGGACGAGGCTCACGCCTTTGGCCTCGTGTTAACTTAAAACATCCTTGATTCTGTGTAATGCATAATTACTATTTCCTACGAACTGAAAGATTCCCTTCATGAACCCCTAAGCACCCTTCTTCCCCACCCCAGCGAATTTCCCCTCGCCGGAGCGGCGCTAAGTTTAAACGACCTCCTTAAGTTGTACTGTGTTCTAGACTTCAGCCCATAACCAAAATAAGATTTAAAAAAGAACAGTGTAAACATAATTCCGTACTTACATGTGATGGTTGAAATTCACTGCTGCATCTAACCATTCCGCGCCGCGGTGGTGGAAGGGCCCACCATGTAAGTTAACCCATTTAGTTGTGTCCTCTGCAACAACAGAGCAATGTCATGATGGCCTCTGTGGGTGGCGATGTGCCGCGCATTCCAGCCTTCGTTGTCTATTGCCAATATATTTGCACCCAACAACAAGAGCGCGTGCACAACTTCCAGTTGGCCTGACAACACGGCCCACATTAAGGGAGTGCGTCCATTGTTATCTTTGATGTGTATATTCACAGCCGAATTTTGCAGCAAGGTGTGTATTATCTTCTTATTCTTAGACTTGATAGCGTGATGCAATGGAGTGACTCCTTTTAAGTTGGGAGCATTTGCATCAGCTCCACGATCCAAAAGCAGTGTGACAACATCATCACGACCTTTCATACAAGCAACAGCGAGTGGGGTGTTACCTTGTACGTCTCTTTCTTCCAACCTCCCGTACGCCGCCAGCAAATCACGAACCATTTGGACGTGCCCTCCTGCACAAGCGTAATGAAGTGGTGTGGCGCCGGTGAAATTCTGGGCGTTCGGGTCTGCTCCGTCCAAGATGAGCACGCGACCAGCTGCTTCACTACCGGCCAGCGCGGCGCAGTGCAAGGCAGTGCAACCTGTGTTGGAGAGAGCCAAACAGCTTGCTTGAGCTGCTAACAATACCCTTATAACATTCACATCCCCGCCAGCTGCTGCGTGATGCAGTGCCCTGTGGCCTTCGACGTCCCATATATGAACGTTGGCTCCCAAGAACAGAAGAAATCGCACGATTGCTAGAAAACCTTCACGGGAAGCGGCCATGAGGGACGTGATACCTCGATTGTCGCTCGCCTCGATGTCTGCCCCTGCAGTCACGATGTCGTCCACTAGGTAAATGTGACCGTGCAAAACAGCCAGATGCAGCGGTGTTGAGCCATAGTTGTTTTTGGTGTCTCTGCCGGCACGTGCGCATAGAAGCTGGCGAAGTACAACTTGGTGGCCATTAGAGGCAGCATAATGCATAGGAGTATTACCTTCAAAGCACTTGCTGGACAAATTAGCACCAGCCAGTATCAGCAGATTAAGAATACAAGCATTACCTGTTGCAGCAGCGTAATGTGTGGCCCTCATTCCTTCGTAGTTAGCGTTCTCCACATCCACACCAACCGTCAAAATTAATCTCACAATTTCTTGTTTTCCAGCCCTGGTCGCTAATATAAGCGGCGTGTTTCCATCACCATCCTTTTCTTCTGTGTTGGCTCCAGCTTCTATTAAAACTATCACGACATCCAAGTGACCTCCAGTACAAGCATAATGAAGTGGACTTTTCTCGAAGTTGTTCTCTTCGTTTGGGTAGGCGCCTTCGTCGAGGAGCGCTTTCACGACGTGGCTGAAGCCGTAGGTCGCGGCGAGGGCAAGGGCGGAGTGTCCGTAAACGTCCCTGGTGGCGATGTTCGCGCCTGCGTCAAGAAGCAGGCGCACGGTTTCTTCATGGCCCATGGTCGCAGCTGCGAGGAGAGAGGTGAACTCTGATCCAGGGAGCCTCGCCTCCATATCCGCACCCGACTGCAAAAGGAGGCGGACTATTTCGACTTTTCCGCAGGCAGCGGCAGTCACCAACGTTACTCCACGTGCATCCGGTGCGTCCAAATGATCTGCTACACGACGGTCTTGAATCAGACGAGTGACTGTCTTGATGTCTCCCCTCGCAGCTGCTGCGTAGAGTTCTTCTCTAACATATTCTGCATTGGCGTGTGGATCAGTTGTGAATGCCGTTGGCAGATCACTAGGTGTTGCCATATCCGTCGACGCTGCTGGCGCTTGGTGAAGACGCGGTCTTCGGGTTTCACGGACGCGGTGCAGAGCTCGTCTGAATAGCTGCCTGCTGCGAAGACAGCAACTGGCGACTGAAGTAGCTCCACCCGATTAGCTGCCAACGCGGTGACGTCATGAATCACGTGTTTTACCTAGCGAGGAACTGGCGAGCCGAAGGAAGAGAGACGCTGCGATAAGGAAATTGCTGCGGTGTCAGGTTAATGAAAGATTCAGCAAAAGCATGGCCAGAAGGTATTTGGAAAAAAAAAAGTATCGGGTATCAGGCTCGTAGATATGCTGTTCCTACCTGGCGATATGCATTCTTCACGTTCAATTTAAAACGCGGTATGCTTCATTTAATGCAATGAACAATGGACGCACTGACTCGTAGAGTCAGTAATGCAAGGTCTTGCGACCTTTCGGGTGTCAGTTTGACACTTCATTGTTGCAAGCAATATCCTCCCAATGTAGGTGCTTGTGGATGTTATTTTTAACCTGATTTTCTTAAACTAATGCATAACATTGATCAATAATTGTTCTGCGTTTAATAAAATATAACATTGTTATGTAAACAGATATCATGGACCTCTAAACATTTGTTTTTCTAAAGCATGCTTATCGATGTAATTTAAATGTTTCAAGGATATTGTAGCTATGCCGTATTCTTTGTACGTCATTTTGTTTCTTCTCTTGAAGTATCACGCTTAAAATATACAAAGAACTCCACTAAAATGATTTAATTCTTCGGAATGTTGCAAATGTTTCTTTCAAGTAAATATTTATCAAGATTATTTCATTGTGTCACTATTTCTGTTTACCAAACTCAGATTCTTTCGTGTTTCCTTTGGTGAAATTCTTTGTTTAGAAAGTAGGGTCTTCTATCTGAATTCCATTTCATTTACAGAAGGCCATGATTCAATGTACGCTTGTGTATCCGATTTTAATTGTATGAGCATAAAAAATATAATAATGTTTGGGTATAAAGTACTCGTATTTTCTCACTTGTTTGTGCTATGAATTTCCTAGTAAAGAAGTAATACGTAAAAAGACTTGTAAATTTACTTGTTTTTACATTTTTGCAAGTGAAATTTCCATTACCTGTGTAATCCAAAATAAATACATTCTACTATTTTTTCTCCCTTTATTGAGCATCACAAAAATACTTAAATAATATTTTCAGTTTATGATTTAATGAGGAATTGTAGCTACTCAAAGAAATGGAAAGCAAGGCTCTGATGTAGAACGGAAAGTTACTAGAATGGCAGAGGATAGAAAGACGAAACAAATTATCGAAGCCAGGTCAGAGGGAAAGAGGGCACCTGGAAGGCCAAGAGGAACATGGGATGCCTATATACAGGATATATGCCGCAGGAAATGAGCTACACTAGGAGAGGTGAAGCGCAAGGCACAAGACAAAAAGGAGTATGTAAAATGGCTAACCCGACGCCCAAGAGGCATCAGGGGAAGAAAAAAAAGAACAAGAAATATAATATTTGTTGATTGTTTGTTGCCAAATTAATTGCTTTTCTAGCGTTTGGTGATTATGGCACAGCCATTATTTCAGAAAGCAATATACTATTAGGTATACATATAGGTATACATATATTATAACACTTAAGTACGGACAGGAATGGAATAACAACGCCCGCTGCAAATTATGTAGTATATGTGAATAGGATGATTATAATCCAACCTCATCCTTCTGCAGAGGTGACCACGTTGTGTTAGCTAGATGCAGAACACACCAAGCTCACAATCCCCATCTAATCACAGGGAAAACGGCTGATATCTGTAATGTGTGTAATGTTCCTATGTATATTAACCATCTATTTCTATGCTCAAGGTAGGAAGCTGACCGGACGAGACATGGTGTCAATAACGACATGTCAAGAGTACTAAAGGACACAGAACAATGCAGTCGGTTTCTCAATTTTGTGAAAAGCATTAACTTGTACAGTGAGATATAAGAAAAATGTATAAACTGGTTATTAATGTGATAGAAATGTTCCCATCCTAAGTGTCATAACATTCCATGGACAAAAATAGTAATGTTATTGTGTAGATGGCGCTTATAACCTTTTGTAGTTGATACGACAAAAATATAATAATAATAATAATTATTATTATTATTATTATTATTATTATTATTATTATAATTAATAAAGTATTAGGAGCGCAGTCCGTTGGTGGCTTTCCGCAATGCATAAATATTTCCCAAGTGCTGTGCATCGCACATAGCTCTTACGGCAAGTAGTTTTTCATCTTTCCTTTTAAAGCTATTATTCAAACATTAATATGCGATATATAAATATTTTCCTCTTTCCATTAGCTATTCACATAAGATGAAAAACATCACATAGTTTCATTTCCAAAACAAAATTGGTCAAATATCACAGATAATATTTTTACGAATATTAAGCAAATAGCCTTACATACTGCATTCTTGACTTAAATCCGCATTGCAGCATCATAAAATATTTAGAAATTGTCCAGAGTGACCACGGTGGAACGCGTGAAATATACTGATACCAAGAGGAAGCCAATAGAATGCTGTGTAATGCGTTTGATTGCTGTTTTGCTCCGTAGCGAGCCGGTTTATTGCTAAGAACAGTGACCCCGTGAAGTGGCGGCGGGAGAACAAATATGTGATGACGATAAATGAGCAAATATATGTTTTAGAATTGAGGCATTTATTGGCAAAATCAACTCATTACATTACTTAATAACATTCATTTTCTGCATTTTTGCTATGTTTAGGGAGCCCAAAATATCTGTGGAAGGGTTTCAAAGTCCAAACGTTTCAAGGTCATATCGTTTCCTCCAATAAGGTACTGCGAACATTCATAACAAAGCGCCAGTGAACGCGAGTAAGTTTTGTTTCTCTTGAAAAGTAAAATGTTTGCAAAGGGAATCAGCAGACTTTGCCAACAAACGCCACCCACCATTATTAGCTTCAAGTCTTCCATATATTTCTCAGTGTATGTGAATATTTCAAAGCAAGTGGTAGTTTTCGTTATTGAAATGAGATTGAAAATTATTTTCGTTATTGAAATTGAAAAAATCTCTTTCCTAATTTCAAATACATTAACACTCCTGATAAATTTAAAGATGGTGGCGACGTCGGTAATTTTAGGACTCCCTCCACCACAAAATCTGCGTACCAATTCTGTTATCAGCATATATGTTTTCAATTTAATATATTCTTCCCTGCAGTGTGACTTAATGAAATAGGTGATTGTTGAATTTCTTTCCTTACAGGAGTTCCTTGCAGTGCCTCAAGTCATTACTACTTTTTGGGTTACCACACATTTATTTATTTATTTGTTTGTTTGTTTGTTTATTGTCGAAAAATAGAAACTCAATATGACATGCTTTGGCGGAGAAGTTCTGTCTGCACACGCTTTCTTGAGCTCTGGAAACCCTATCTTAGCTTTTAATATTATTTTAATTTTTTTGTGTTATATACATTTTGTTGCATTAATTCACGATGCAACGCGTCTCCTAACCCCTTCTTGGGTGTTGAGCGCTATTGGAGTAATCCTCCGTTACTGTATATATATATATATATATATATATATATATATATATATATATATATATATATTTCTGTCCGTCACGTCTCGTCGCAGTCTGTTGTCAAGAGGACCGCCAGGTAGCATCTCCGCGTATGCACTTCCCACCACGCTCCTGCATCACTACCATCGGCCAGAATGGGGAAGGAATAAGAATAGAGGTAGGGTTTAGGATACTTCACAGGGGTTGGACTAACCCTTCTGAAGCAACCAAACTCGTTTTGTTGGAACAACTTTCACATGAGATTCGCCGGGAATCGAACCCGAATCTCCTTGGTGAAAGGCTAGCGACTCTGCTATGCGCCACGAGATGACCAAGATGATTAGGAACGGAGTAACTACTTGATTATATGATTGGTTATATGAGTAACGACTTGATTATATGATTGGTTATATGAGTAACGACTTGATTATATGATTGGTTATATGAGTAACGACTTGATTATGATGATTAGGAGTAGTAACGACAGTTATAAGGTTTGATGGTAATATAATATTAGTTTGCGCAATAAGAACACTTGGTAACTACAAATTCAGGTTCCTATTCCTTATCGGTCCCCTCGAGAAGCAACCAACGTATTGCCGCAAGAACACGGAGAACCATTATTTGAATGACTTTATTCCTTACTAATATCCCCACTGATTTCTAGGAAACGAGCAGAAATTGTGACGTCCATAAACAAAACATGGGGCTCTCTCAGCATTGCTCAGTAGATCAAGGGTAAAAACCTAATAATTATGGGACGTGTTATAGCCATAAGCTCAGGTACAGTATTTATTACATGTATATTTAGTCTTTTAGAAATATACAGCCTAATGGTACCTAATTAAATCGAAATGAAATTGAGGCGTTGTTTTGTCGTATTTGTTTATTTCAGCATAAAGCTTTGTCGGTACCTAAGTAATTGATAAAATTAATTAAATAAATACTAGATCGTTTTTGATACCTGGACTTGCAGTGCTGCACGGAGTCCTTTCGCCAAGACGGGAACACGGCTCTGGCGTCATTAAGGAGTTTTCACTCATCTGCAACGTCTTTAGCTGATGGAATATATATCGTGTGACTTGCGACAGTGAGTACTTAACGCTCGAGTTCAACAACAATTTTAGCGCGCTGGTGACGTACGTTACGCACAATAAGAAAATAAATTTTAGCGTAAAAATAAGACTTTTTATCAGAAGACGCCAACTGCAAATTTTAATACTTCTCTTCACGTTTACAATTCTCATACAGAATTTAAATATGCTTTTTCACTGGCTTTATGATAAATAAGATCCACGACAAAATGTGTCCTGGCTGAAACACTACAATTTCAATAAAATAATAGCATAACCTAATTTAATTTTATCGTATACGAATTTTATTAACATTTCTCAGTTTCAGCGATCAGGAGACCCAAGACATATATTTTAAAATTTGAAACACAATTAATCGGATGGATTACTACGTTTGTTACTTCCGTTATATGATCTCCATCTCAGCACAAGAAACTGAGGGAAATTCTTGGCAGTTCTTAAAGAAAATTGCTTTCCTATTTGATCTTGCATACTATACGGTGTTTCATTTCATTTTCGACAATCATGAAACGACTTTACATCCACATCTCAAATAATAATAAATTTATGTCGTTCATTGGCTCGGGCGGGTTTTAGAGCAGGTGGAGGTGACCATGTACCAATGTTGAATTGCTTTCTGTGTTTTGGGTCAAATTGTTGAAGATGTGCAATTTGTGGTTGGCTATTTCGGAGAATTAGGTTGACCAGTTTTTACCGCAATTTATCATTTCCTAGCCGTCTGCTTGCTAAATGTGAATGCGTGTTGGTTCAGTGCGTTGACATTTAGCTAATAAATGCTTCAATTTCTCTTATTCCCATCAGAAGACATTTATCTACATTTTCAATAATAACATTTTTGTTTTGAATTTTCCATTTAAAATCAGGCGAAATCGGTTTTACCCCTATTATACAGATCATTTGGTTTACATACTATTTGTACCCCGG
>BLKR01011221.1:0-36468 GCA_011170035.1 Teleogryllus occipitalis
ATGGGATGGATGGGATGGAATGGGATGGAATGGGATGGAATGGGATGGAATGGGATGGAATGGGATGGAATGGGATGGAATGGAATGGGATGGTACGGGGCGGGGCGGGGAGGGATGGAGTGGGAAAGATGATCCCAGTCGGCGCTTGCCGCAGGGGCAATGAGTCTCACGGGCCCAAGAGAGGGAGAGAGCTTATAGAGGCGCCTGAGTTACTGTGCGAGGTGTGTGGAGGCGGTGAAGTGTCGGAATATGCCAGGCAGGGCCTGTAGGGGGAATAGAAGGTCAAAGGTTACGTGAAGGGTATGGTAGAATCGAAATTTCATGCTAAAAACACAGAAGGGAATCGTGAAAAGAGGGAAAGCGCTAAGTACACAAACTTATGAGGAAGAGGGAAAACAGTACTAGTGAAGTCTTGCATAACTGAAGTTTTAATATTTAAGCGAGGCACTTATGTTTAAAATTTTGTCATAAAACATATTCTGTACCAATCAACGTACATTACTGCTATATAACCCCTAGGCTAATCGTAAGAGAATTTTTGAGCGAAAATTACAAACTATTTTAAAATTTGCTTTGATCGGATTTAAAATGTTTTAAGAAAAATTACATGCATGTTTATGCGCATTTCGTATGGCCTTCGTGGAGTGAAATCTACACTACATACTCTCTACTTTATCCAATGACAGCAACTCGTTAACATTTATCAACGTTTGGACACACTAAACAATAACATAAAAAATACCACATAAAAAGCAGTTATAAAAAATAGCATTATTCTCGAATAAATACAGTAGTTTATTTAAAAAATGTATGTATGTAAATAGATAGTTAAATCTCTGTTTGATTACAGAGATATTTACACAATCCTTCGCTTCCGTATTTAGATCCTCTACATTTAACTCCATTGAAATTGTTTATTCAGGCATACTTCGAAGAGGGCCGAAATGGTATCTTGAACACTGTTTACAATCCACCCGGCACAAGACCTGCCTCATCTCTTACGCTTGTGTGTATACGTCCAGCGCGTGTTTGTATCCTCGCATGCGAGTGGGCGCGTGTTCCATATAAGGCGGCCTCAGTGGACGCGCATAGAGGGCGCGCGACGCCCACGCGCGGCTCATCGCGGCCATCGAGCGTCCAGCCCCCCCCCCCCCCCGCCGCCGCCGCAGCGCTTTGCCACGCTTCGTTCCGGTTCGTCCTGGTTCGACCTGCTTCACCACGCTGCACTTCTCGCCGCCCCACTTCTTCCTTCGCCGAACGCGCTTCGCCCCTATCTCCTCGTCTCTTTTGACCCCCTCCTCGTCGTCTCTCTTTCACCCCCTCCTCGTCTCTTCTGACCCCCTCCTCGTCTCTTCTGACCCCCTCCTCGTCTCTTCTGACCCCCTCCTCGTCTCTTCTGACCCCCTCCTCGTCGTCGTCTCTTTTGACCCCCCTCCTCGTCTCTTCTGACCCCCTCCTCGTCTTCTCTTCTGCCCCCCTCCTCGTCTCTTCTGCCCCCCTCCTCGTCTCTTCTGACCCCCTCCTCGTCGTCTCTCTTGACCCCCTCCTCGTCGTCTCTCTTGACCCCCTCCTCGTCGTCTTTTTTGACCCCTTCCTCGTCTCTTCTGACCCCCTCCTCGTCTCTTCTGACACCGTCCTCGTCTCTTCTGACCCCCTCCTCGTCTCTTTTGACCTCCTCCTCGTCTCTTGTGACCGATCTATTTCATTCCTCCGCGCCGCCGTGCCCACACAGGTCGCTGTTTGTTTTCCTAGGCATCCCGCCGGGGAGGCGGAGTGCCGTCCTTAGCGTGTTGAGACGTCGTACTGTCGGTGGCGTTGGGCGGCCGCGGGTGTCTGCCGACAAGGGCGGGCCCGCGACCGTGCCATCAGGAGCTCGCCACACGGTGGCACGTCGCCCATGTCATCTTGCGCGAAATGCTGTTACGGCTGCAGAGATATGCCTCTTGATACAGTCCAATTACGGCTGACTTGCAACATGAAGTATTACTCAGATCTCGGATACGCACGCTCTGCATTTTATAGAGGGGATACCATCTAATTAGTATGAGAATTTCTTGTTGCACTTGCATATTTTGTTTTTATTGCTGACCGCGCTTCATCAAGTTCTTGCGATAGTTGAATAGCTTGAAGCATACCACAAAGAATTCATGAAGCATAAAGGATGAGCCATTCGTTTATGGAAGACTATACTTTGTTACATACTGAATACTACTTATTGTGAGGGAACAAGAAATCCATTTCACATAACATTTTGAGAAAAACTATTGGTTTCTCCGACAATCTCGGTGTAGTGTTTAAGTTTTCCTTTAGAACCTTTTACTTCCAATTTCTTTCTAAGACTACCTCGATGGGAAAATATAAAGAGGTGACATTTCTTGTTTTTCAAATAATCAGGAATCTAAAATTATTTTGCGACAAAGAACAGCTAACGAACGAACACCAAACGAACAGTAAACATAAAACTATCATTATTCTATTGACTTTTGGTGCAACCTCATTTTTAATATTTCTCTCACTATGGTCCTACCTTTTCTCTAAGGACAGGGTGCCCCCCGCGGGAATCTCTAATATTGCACCTACGCCTCAACATATCAAAAAGCTCAACGATATTGGTGCACCCAATTGTCGCGGTTCTTCTGAATAAACATTAAAATGAACTGAAAATTTATTAGTATTAGAAATACGGTAAACATATGGTTAATTAATTAGCAAATTGATTACCTTGCCGCCCACTACAAAGCCAAGCAAGTCAAATTTATTAATGAGAGAACTCTGGGAAAACGTGAGTCCCCCGAATCTTCGCAAGTGAATCGCCCTACCAATCATACTCAAATCCCATTCTTAAGGGCCTCAGAAATTAATACTCATTAGCCCGCGGCCTCGCCGTGCATGCAGAGCGAGCATTAGCGCGGGGCTGGGGCGGGAGGGGGGGCTGGGGTCGTTAGACGGCCCTTCGCCCTTGGCGCCCCCGCCCCCGCCCGCGTTGTCTTCCCTGGAGGAAGCGTGCGCCTTGGGCAAACACGGCGCAAAGTGGGAGCGCCCTGGACGCGGCACGCGCCGCCTGCCGTTGCCAAGGCAGCGCCGCCCGCCCTTTTCGCCCTGCCCTGCCCTGCCCTGCCCTGCGCCACTCCGCCGGGGCGTGCGGGGGGTGCCAAGCGACGCCGTCGCACCTTTCCTCTCGTCGCATTAGCTCGGCCCGCCCGAGGAATTACTTGTTTTTTAACGTCTTCCGTGTGACCGTCTGTCCACTTATTACATCCACTTATACACAAAGCAGAGCATACTACGCATTATTAGATTATGCAAGGGTATTTACAATAAATATTTTAAAGTATAACGTATAGCTCAATTTGACGTGTCTGCGTCTTTAAGTTCAACGGCTCAGCATAATTTAATTCAAATATTAAATGTCTGACAAATTCAAAATGTCTGACAATTAATGTCAAAATATGACACAAATGTTTTAACTACTGTTTGATGCTGACATTTCAGCCTGGAATAGGTTTCAATTAAATTATGTTAAGCCGTTGTAAGGTACACAAATAATATGCCCGTCTTCGACTGTCTGTAATCAAAGGATACAATAACCCACTACTTTTTTTTTTGTTGAGTACCCGAGCGAGAAGTTCGCCAATCTCCATTTTTCCCTCAGTAAATAAATAAGGTAATAACAACGTTAGCGAAACATGTTTATTGTATAAAATATTACGAGATCAGGACCTCTAAATATGAAACAGAAATTCCCCAAAGATATTTGTAGATTCCGCCGTGAGAAACATAACTGGAGGCCTACGTTCACCGTAACCAGGTTAGGACGCCTCGTTTGAAAGTTCTGGTCGATCGATGTCTCAAGGAAAGAGTTTAAATAACCGTGCGTCGCAGTTTGCATTAGCGCCGGGTTGATTTACACGCGTTTTCAACAAATACTTATAATGTGAAAGATCAATACGTCCCCTATCCATGAAATACTTCTTTTTGACATATTATCAAGATTATCTGTTTGAGAGTACCAAAAAGGATCAAACCACTGAATGATGAAATGAAATGATGTTGCATTTTTAGGGAAGGATTTACAGCCCGACAACGGAACACAACGTGGATAAATGTGCAGGTGATGTGTTTATTTGTCCTCGATTGTAAGAGTAATCCCACAATCAATAGCGATGAAATAAAGACTGGAACATGTGTTTAGTAATACATGTAGCTTGAAAAACAATCTAAGATAGTTAATAAATTTACTTTAATTCGAATCGCAGAAAGCACTTGTCAAAATGCACTCTGATCTAATACTGAGTTGTTTAAAATATTAGTACAGTTAGATTTATTTAAAGCATTGATACATCAGTAACGAAGATATATTGATTAAATAATACGTATTTTGAGAGGGAATTATACTGAATGTTATATTAACGTAACCCTCACCAATAAAATTGTAAATAAAATTCTCCCTTAAGTACAGTAACCAAACTGACATTAGAACAAAAGTCGGTCGTAAATTGTTTTCACTGTAGTAATTTCTATTTCTTTAATTATTTTTTCCTCTAATTTTTTAGTTGTCGTACTTTTTTATACTCCTCCAATGACTCACAGCTTGTTCAGCAATCAGGTATTTTCTCGGAAAAACAAGTTTTTAGTATGCTCACGAAAATAAAAAAAGTTCTTTCTGATTTACAACATCCTTTTCATGCAGAAACATTCCATTTCCTTATTTTCGGTCTGGGTGCAGCAAATAGTACATTTTATGAGCTTCTTCATCACAATTTGAATAAAACATTAAATAAATTCTCCACATAATATTTCTAAACAAATGCTACTTCTCTAACAGACTGCGATAAAAGGTAAACTAATTGAGCAAAACGCAAATAAATCCCCCCAAAAGAAGTCACGTTTACAAACGTTGAATTATTTCATATTGCGTATTTGAAGAAGTTCAAGAAAACGGCGACAGGTCCAGACGACTTTTTAGCAACTCATCAGCAACAAAATACACAGGTTCCACCGTCGTGAAGTCCCCTTTCTCCCACTAGATACCGCGGGTGTGGGCGCTGCCTCACGCCGAAGGAAAAGACGTAGTGGAAACAAGCGAGGGTGAGGCGGGGTGCTGGCGTGATTTTGATGGGGCCCTGCGTGGGCTGACGGAGTTGACCATGGAGTTGTTTGTTATTCGTCCAAGGAATTGGCTGTAAAGTTGGTTGTGGTTCCACGCAGTGACGTTGACTGCGTTATAACCGTGGGGTTCGCCTATGGAGGTGGTTGTAGAGTGATAGTGAGGTCAGTTGGGGGATAGATTAGTGGTAGTCTGATTGTCCGGCGATACACAGGGAAATAATTTGGAGGATAGATTAGGAATTGCATGCAGGTTAGAATGGGTATTAATTGGAGGTAAGTGATGAATGATTCAGGGTTGGTTGGCGAAAATAATTGGATGTTAGTTGGGGGGCATTGGTTGCGGGAGATTAGAGTAAGGGTGCACGAATGGAGGGGAGCGATGAATGCATAATGGAGGGGAGGGATGAATGCATAATGGAGGGCAGCGATGAATGTTGGTTGACGAGATAGTTGGTGGGCAGGCATGCGGTTCGCACGAGGGTCAGCAGGTGTACGGGTGCGAGGGCTGGCACAGACTCGAGGGGAGCCGGTGGAGGGCTGGCGCGAGCGGGCGGCCAGTTGGCGCGCCGCCAACGAGGGCGAGAAAGAAGAGGGCGGCGCCGGCACTTCGGGGGCGGGCCGGCGCGGCGGCGGTAGCCCGGCGCTGGGGCCCGCAGCCGCGAAACTAATTCTGCGGCGGCGGCGGCGGCGAGGGTGACGCACACGTGTTCGCGCGCTCCGCCGCGTCGGGCGCTCGCACGCTGACCCAGAAACTGTAAACACCCCGCAGGTGCCGCCGTCGCCGCCGCTGCTGCTGCTGCTGCTGCTTCAAAGGACTGCCGCCGCCGCTGCCAACGGCACTGGCGTCGATGGCGGTGGGGTGAGGCGGGAGCGGCCGCTACGATGGGAGCAGGCGGTGAAATTGCAGGCGATGGAGGTGGAGATGATGGCGGTAGCGAAGGCGGTGGCGAAGGCGTTGGCGGTAGCGGAGAAGATACACTCACGGTGGAGATGGAGAAGGCGGAGGTGGTGGTAGAGATGACGGGGCGGCGGCGATATCGGAAGTTATGGCGAGGGCGGCGGCAAGGGTGGCGGCGAGGGCGGCGGCGAGGGCGGCGGCGAGGGCGGCGGCGAGGGCGGCGGCGAGGGCGGCGGCGAGGGCGGCGGCGAGGGCGGCGGCGAGGGCGGCGGCGAGGGCGGCGGCGAGGGCGGCGGCGAGGGCGGCGGCGAGGGCGGCGGCGAGGGCGGCGGCGGCGGCGAGGGCGGCGGCGAGGGCGGCGGCGAGGGCGGCGGCGAGGGCGCGGCGGCGAGGGCGGCGGCGAGGGCGGCGGCGAGGGCGGCGGCGAGGGCGGCGGCGAGGGCGGCGGCGACGACGGTAGCGTGGCGAAAGTGAAGGAAAGGACGAGGGATTGGGGAAAGTGGTGACGGTAGTGGTGACATTGGCTGTGCTGTAATTGATCTTTCACTTCCCCTCCCCAACTTTCCATGCCCTTTTCTCTCCCTTCCAGACAGTGTTTCTGATCCTACAGTCTGTCCGTCTCAAATAAATAAATAAATAGATTGTACTTTAATCTCATTTACACCCATTGGAAGTGTTCTTTTGGCAGCCTAGTAGCCATTTTCAGTGATCTCATTGACTTCATTGGCGGTACATAAACAAAACGAGGCCGTTTTGTTGTTCTCCGGAGAGTTCTAATGGAGGGAAGGTACGTTTTAAAAGACGCGTCGCATTTAACTTCCGCCAAGGTACTTTTCCTACATCTCTATTCTAACTTTCCACTGTTATACGCACGATCTCCCTGCCGTTTATTTTTGAGTTAAACATACGTCAGTCAGCAATCTCAAACTGGAAGAAGCTGCAATCAGCATGGAGCTGAACAGTAAATTCGCTCATATATAGCTTACTACCTTTTGTCCTTTCCCTGAAATATGTGTCATTTCCCTGCAAAATGTGAAATTCACAGGTAAAATGTTTGAGGAATAAACATTTTAATGTCAGCGTCATCACACAAATAGAATATGCATTGTACCAAATTTCTAATCCTATGAAAAAAATAGTTTTCTGTTCATACCTGTTAACCCCAGAAAAATTACTGCTCTTGGTCAACGCTTTAAAAATGTCATAGGTCTTCAATATTTCTTCTGGAGTAACGAAACTCGTGCATTTACCTTCATACTTTCTCTTGCCTTCAGTACTTCCTCTCTCCTACATATTTATTATTATTATTATTATATTATTATTATATTATTATTATATTATTATTATATTATTATTATATTATTATTATTATTATTATTATTATTATTATTATTATTATTATTATTATTGGATTTTTACGGTCATACAGGTTATAGTGTTTTAAAAGAAAAGAATTTAATGGATAAGGGATGGCATTTAATGGATCAGGACAAGTAGAAAAATAAAATTAATATTATATAAAGTATTAGAATTTTGGATAATAGGAAGTTGTTTTTAACAAAATTAACGGTGAAATAATAATAATAATAATAATAATAATAATAATAATAATAATAATAATAATAATTTTTTTTTATTATTATTATTATTATTATTATTATTATTATTATTACTATTATTGCGAACCCAGACTCTTCCTCTTACGCAACGACCCGGCCACTGTGTTCACGTTTTGTACCTGCCACCTCGACTCCGCCTTCTCCGTGTAGCAACTCTCCTTTCTCATCACCCGCAATTACGGGCTCCGTGTTGGACCTCTCGCCAACCTAACCCCATTAATCGCCGTCACCACCTTCTCCATTACCAATGGCCCACTTACCTCTGCAGTTGGTGTGGCTCAACGTAAGTCGCGAACTGTTTTAGCGATCCACTCATCGTCGTCTTCATGCGAGGAAGCTGAAGCTGGAGTGAACACTAGTTCACTCCAGCTTATCACATATCCCGATGACAAAATTGAAATATCGAATACAAACTCTTACGTCGACTATTTTTTAAGAGTCGCTTTCAAAGGGCAACTGAATGCTTTATTTATCACAAAATGCACAAGAACAATATAAATGAGGGATCAGGGGTTTGAAGCATTGCGCTCAAATACGCGTTTCAACAAGTCTTCGAATTCGAATCCTGTGCAAACAATTCATGTTTTCAGATTGTCCTGTGGCAAAGTGTGCATTTCCAGATATTTCATATTTCAATGTTTAAAAATGAACAATAAACTATTATCTAGTCGCAATAAATGGCATGTTAATATTAACGCAATAGAAAAATAAAAAAAATCACTGACGACGCATTCAAGTAAGAAAACGTTCGAATTTCACTCTAAAAACCCTCATAAATAGACAAAAACTATACCATTTCCATTATCAACCTACATTACAATTGTCGATGAGATTTGATGGTTCGATCTTTAACGTATTGATTAACACTATCTAGTACTTAGAGAGAAGGGAACCCCTCCTAGAGATATGAAAAGCCCTGGAGCAATATACCAATGGGTATATATTCTTGTCAATATATTTCTTTCATACATATGTATTGCTAAGAATATAACAAGAGCTTCGAGCAATACCTGTAATCCACAGAAACCTCTCACTCTTCGTAAATGGTAATTTCTCGATATGTCTTTTTAGCTACTTCCCCAAGCCATCAAATGCGAATCTTGTTACTGCCCCAAGCCCATTACATAATTAAATTTGTATAAGAGTAAATTATAATTTGCTCTTATAGAGCGTAATAGAAATATAAAATATGTTTGATGTTTTTAAATGATGGTGGTGAGTTCGGGGCCTCGACAACCTGCCTTAGCGTCCCAACCTTCCTCAGTAACCGCTGTGGCCATTAGCAGGCGCAGGCGAAGACGCAGGCGCGGGCGAAGGCAAAAGAGCAGGCCAAGGCGAAGGAGAAAGCGCAGGCGAAGTAGCAGGCGAACGCCCACGCGAGGAAGGAGGCAAAGGAGCAGGCAACGGCGAAGGCACAGACGAAGGAGGTGGCGACAGCGAAGACGTAGGAGCAGGCCCAGGCGAAGACGCAGGCGAAGGTGCACACAGGTGAAGACGTAGGCGAAGGCGTAGGCGCAGGCGAAGGAGCAAGTTAAGGCGCACGCGAAGACGAAAGAGCAGGCGAAGGCGAAGGAGCAGGCGAAGGCGAAGGAGCAGGCGAAGGCAAAAAAAAGGCGAAGGAGCAGGCGAAGGCGAAGGAGCAGGCGAAGGCGAAGGAGCAGGCGAACGAGCACGCGAAGGCGCAGGCAAAGGAGCAGGCGACGACAAAGGCGTAGGCGGCGAAGTCGCAAGCGAAGGTGCAGGCGAAGGCGAAGACGCGTGCTCGAGAGGTGAGAGTCCTGGCGAGGCAACAGGAAGTGCCAGCGAGGAGCGAGTCCTGGCGAGGCGAATCGGGGCCAAGGCCCACTGCACCCGGCCGGGCGGCGAAGGCTGTGCCCGCGCCGCCGAAAAGCCAGGCGGCCGTGCGGCCAGGCCAGGCGCTGCGCGGGTGGGAGCTTCGCCGAGGAACCCCCTTGGCCCCTTACCCTCAATGACAACGGCGACAACGCTGGCCACGCCCCCTCGCCCTAGCCGTTGCGGCGCCACTCACTGCGGATTCGGTGGTATAACGGTTAGCGTATAGGACTGTCGTATCCAAGTTTGCGGGTTCAAACCCGATCGAAGCCGTGGATTTTTAAGAGTGAAAAAATCCTTCGTACGCCTTCCTTCGGATGGGAAGTAAAGCCGGCTGTCCCATGTAGTAGATTCACTGCATGTAAAAGATCCTCAAGCCTAAATGAAGCCTCTGAGCAAAATTGAGTTCCGCCTGTTTCGTCGCTCAAGATCTTTCTCCGCTAGGTGGTGAAAGGAGCGTAGCGAAATTTGCGTGGTTAGACGGAAGAGCGGGCCTGATGGCCCGAGTCTCGCCACGTAAAATAAGGCATTAACTAACTAACTCACTACCAGAGCCCGGTCGCATCCTCCGTGCGTCCCTTCGTAATTTGAGAGTTCTATTGGATACAATACAAAATGTTTCCTTTTCTAAAATTTCTTAACTTCAAAATTACTCAGCTCTTTACAAGAATATTAATAACCACGTTTGCATGAATGAAATTTTATTCTAAATTAAGACTTATTAACGAAATACGAGCCATTACTTAAAAATGTCCTCGGTTATGATTTTATACCAAAGTAAAAAATTATAGTAAAGAAATATAATCAGAGACATCTCTTTTCTATGGCTTTATTCATAAACCAATTATTTACAAATTTCTGTAATCAGATAACATATTCAAACTGTTTTCAGAAACGAATTGCTGGGGAAAATATTACGAACGCTGAGCGTGCCACATGGTAGCCAGTCCGTCCCTGCTAGCATCGTCTCTAATAGTCTCGCATGCCTAGCATAGCAGAATCAACTAAAACCACTTTGTCAGTCTAAAAATAACTTTCCGCAGCAATTCTCAGCTTTTCATTTGACATCACAACTCACGCCAGGGGGCTAGGTTAGCGACGTGGACTCTTCAGGAGAAATTTTCAATTGGTTCCTCCCCAAAATTATTCACAGGTTTAGTCTAATTTGGTATGTTGTAAAAAAAAAAAAAGAAATGAATATATTCCGTAGCTTCTTTGTGATATGAATTTGGAGTTTTTCTACCACCTTCAGTCCTACTTCACTTTTCTCACAGACTGTAATAAACGAGACAAAACACTATCTTAAAACTCACGGTCATTCTTGGAAAAGTCCTTTAAACCAAATATTAGAAATATAACTCGTCTTTTAGAGACTTAAATAATAACGGTACGTGTGGCTGGTGGGTGCGGGGAAGACTGATTCAGATATAATTCGTCGTTTACATAGGGCTGGGTAGGGGCCCCGCGCCGACAGTGGAACGGGGTCAACTGCGGGGGAGGAGATGAGCGGCCGAGGACGAAGTAGTCGGCCCTGTGAGGCCGCTGGCGAGTGGGCGTTGCCGGGCCCGCCCTGTCCGTCTCGCCCCTCCCCTCTCCCCCTACCTTCTACTCGCCTGTGCCAATTTGCCAAGACGCCACGATCGCCGGCGCACTTGGTGAGAAGACACTTGACGGAAAAACGGGGAAAGGGGGGGGGGGGGAGACGAAACTTCACTCAACTTACCAGCCACTTTTCAATGCGGTTAACAAGTTTTTAACCTAGTAAAGCCGATTATGAACTTTACACAAATTTGACGAAATCTTGATACTTTCCTCAATCTCTTTAGACGCGCATCTGCTACTGAGGTAGTGTGCTCTTCGCCGAACTTACGAGAACGAATCAACACACAGGCTCGTTAAGTAAAAGGGATTCGCGTGACACAAATTTTCTATATTTGTATTATATATTTTAATTTCATATTATGACATGAAATTTACGACAAGCATTTAACATTACCATCAAACGTGATGAAACTAATGAAAAACTACCTGCAAACTGTACTTTGACACTAAACATGTGACCTCGCAAAGAGTCACAGACTACTTTCTATTTTTACTTTTTGTTTGGTTAAAGACCAAGTCTGAAAATCACTACAATGCTGAAAGATTCACAATGTTTTGTTTTCAGGCAACAGGAACACGTACAATTGAAGGGTATGTGAATTCAAGGTTTCCAGCTACAGCTGATGAACATGAAGCAAAACGCAAAGTAGGAAACAGTTATTTTCCTTCGGGGGCATTTGTCGTCATAAAAGAACAGGATGTTCAAAACACGTGTTTCATTCGTAATTATACTACCGGACACTAAGAAGAATAATTACGATACCAATTTGTTAAAGTAAGCCAGCCGTTGATGAATTATGGCGCGTGATGAATTATTTTGTTTGGAATATCACTACCAAGCTTCTATTTGTCTTAAACTCATAAGAACGTAACTCCCAGCTACTTAGCCATTGTAGAAAATTCAGTACCGTTGAAAACAACGCCAAAAGCGCGCCGAATGTCTTTGTCATTCCTGACCTTGTTTTCTTTATTCTATGTTAACAGATGTCCGAAAGGATAGGGATGGCTACAATACAGGGAAGTGTTGTGACATTGCACCTAGCGGCCACACGGAACTCTGTTGAATAGCTCGAGCTAACTACTGTTAGAAAATTCACTACCTCTGACATAAGACGTCCAAGCATATGAAGTTTCAATTGCCGACTATACACGCATCCGCACCCGGAAAAAAAAGTGAAATGTGAAAGTAGCCATTTGTAAATTACACGAACATCTGTAATCGTAGCAAAAGACTTGATAACTTCACAGCAACATCATTTCAGCTACAAAAAAATACGAAACGAACATTACTGGAGGTCCTCCCGCCACCATTCAACGCGGACCACCATTTCAATTTGAAACATCAAATGCGAGCGGCGATGCAAATGGGCGTGCCGATGCAGCCTCGCCCCCGCCCCGCCGCCATCGCCATCGCCATCGCCGCCGCCCCGGCGCATTAATTTATGAGCTGAGCGCGCGCGCCCGATAACGTATCAGATGGACTTGATTTACTGAGCCCGCTGCGCAGTGCTGAGCTGAATCGGGCCGCGAGCTATGACCACAAAAACGCCATGTCCGCACGAAAGCGCAGAAGGCCATTCCGAGTGAGCGTGAGTGTGTAAAAGAACGCCAGCAGGAGACGACATCAATATATACACACGTGGTAGAAATGTTTCTAAACTATGGCCGTACAAGTTGAAAAATATAATATTTTATAAACATACATTCATAACATTATGTATGCTAATATGTTTGTAGTCTTAGCAATAAATTACCTGCCTGCCAAATTTAGTCGTTATTAACATTGCCATTCCATTAATGTAATCGAGAAAGCCTTTCTTTTCTTACATATTTGGATATAGTAATATTGCGCAATAAATCGCAATAATCCAACGTAACACAATTATTATAATGAACTAGTGGACCCGACAATGCTTCGCTATTGCAATGAATTACACTGAACACGCTACTGGTCACGCGATTGTTAATCATGTTTTACGCTACGCTCTGCTAAAATTTTAATAGATGAAAGACTTTCTCGCGAGTTAAGATTTGTTTCATGTCCTGGTTTGGACGTGATTGTCAAGAATCCTCTTGTTAAAACGTCCTCCCTCACGTTTGAGTTTGCATTCGCACTGACACTCACTTGGAGAAATTTTACATACTTGTCTGAGATAACGTTCAAGTAATAATTCCCGCCGATGTTCGACAATCGCCGACAATCGTAGGGGCAGAATATGCAGCGAATATGCGCTTAATAGTTAAGGGTGCGGCCGGTTGCATAGGGCTTCTGTTCAGGGGCGCTTGCGTCGGCGTAAATGCATAAAATCATCACCAACGCACGTCTATGTACGATAGACATATGCACATTCCCATTGTAATATGCTTATATTCTTCGCGCAATTGGAAGCAATAAATTGACAAAGTTTTATAGCAATCGGATGAACGGCATGGCAGCCCATAAAATACGGACAAACAAACATGAATTTTTATACATTAGATTATATAAATGGTGGATATCCAGATGAGTGTGACTTATCCACTGATTGTCCCATAGGAATGGCGCTGCCCTTAAAACAAGAAAGAATCCAGGGCTGGGAGGATTGAAATACGGCTGAACGCTCCTCCCGCGGGCCAATCGATGTAAACGGGCCGCAGCACCTGCTGAGTGAATCTCAGAATTGAGTTTGGGCACCATTCAGAAGGAAATCAATTTCATTGCGGGATGGCAAACGCAGCACGGAACTATGGACACAATAACGCACTTCACAAAAAGTAAACCTCAGTGATTCAGCGCAATATATTTTACGACACAACATAACCTCGTGTGACATGATACAGCTGACATGTATAAATAGTTCAGGCAATACATTGTAAATACGTATACTTCGATAATATTCATCAAGTACGAATATTTATTATCCAAACGAACAATAGCTGGTAAATTATTACTTACAAATATAATTTATCATCAAAACGGAATGGCCAAGATCTCCAGCGGACAGTAAAACACACACGTACCTGCAACAAAAAAGAAATACTTGTTTAGAGCATATAAGCTTAGAACACAAACAATATCAGAGTTGATTGATTAAAAACAAAACATTCCTCGTTTCGCTACCGCACGCACAACTTTCGAAAAAAACTTCAAGAGGGTGCACATATTAATTAGGATAATTGGCTAAATGAACGATAGCCTGCCTTTCAGTGCACAGAATGATTCAGGAAGAACCGAAGAAGGCCGAATGACCGAAGAAGGTAAGAAGAATACTTCGAAGTTTCGACATCGCTAAAGGGTTTACGATGTCGATGAAAACATCGGCGAAAAACATCGATGTTTACAACATCAATGTTTCAATTATAGAATAATGAACATGCTATTTTCCTATCCATTTTTAATTACAGTACTCAGAGGGATATATTTTATTGTTTGGTTACCAGCATTTTCATGTATGTTAATAAAAATTATTATCGATTGTAAAGAATAAAATTAACAATAAAGAACATAGTGTTTTGGTACTTTAGTTTTTAGTCACTTTCCATTCATACATTATTGAAGTAAAACCACGTAAAAGTCCCTCAGATTACACAGGCGAAATGTGCAGCGTGATAAAGAGGGTGACCCAAAACAACGATATTGCTGTGGATTGCTGCTACTCAACAACGCGCCTAAACCCCTTCATAAAAAAAATAAATAGAAAAATTTTTAAAATCGAAAATTTTTAAAAAATTTAAAAAATCGAAGTTTTGGCAACAAAATATCGATGTGAAGAAAACATCGAAAGCAAAATATCGATGTTAATATATCGATGTTTCTGATGGAAAACATCGATTTTTTCGTGCCACCCTTCGCCGAGCGCCGGCCGACCCTGTGACTCCAATCCGCAGTGCGGGGAGCGCGTCCCGCCCAGACGGCGGCGGCCTTTTAAAGCGCGTGGGCGGCGCGAGGCGGCGGGGCGCTGCAAATTCAATGAGCGCATTAGGCCGAGCCCCGGCGGCGCGGCGTGGGCGTCGAGTGGCAGCGGGCGTAAACATCCTCTTCGCCCCGGGACGGGAACGGCACGGCCGGCCCCGCCCACTCGCGAAAGCCCTGCGTCTCGGCACGCACACAAGTGACTGATCACCGGGAGCAGCACTGCAATGCAATTGTGCTTGCTTCCCATGCACTCACATCTATGCTTTGAACCATGTTTCTAAACCATACTCCGATTTAATTATAGTGATTTCCGACGATTCACCAGCCGGGCGCGGATTTTGGTATTGAAGTTCCCGATTGGATAACCGCACACCAGCTGATCAAACGTCAGACGTCTATGTAATTAAATCGGATACTAGGAGAATGGTCGTGATGTTTGCCATCATGAAAGGAAACAAAAAAGAAAATTGTTCTTAATGTGCGGATAGAAAGGTAAATGTTCCAATAAATTCAGTAACTAAAATGCACCAAAGGAATTAAATAAGGATTCGATGAAAAATAAATGTTAATTCATCTCCACCTTCATTTACTGGTGAAATTGCCAAGTAAACAAAAACGTTTAATGGAAAAAGGAGCCCAGCGGGACCCAGAAATGCTCTTGTTTTAGGCAGCGCTCGCCTACGCCCTCGAGTAAGGAACGCGGAAAAAAAAAAGCGAGGCACAGGCCGGGGAGGGGGGCGCCATCTGGCGCTGCCTACGGCAATGGAAGGCCAGTAGGCGAAGGCGAGGTTGGCAGTAGCTGCGAATCGGCAGTGGGTGCGGCGCGGCGCGCTGGGGTTTGGCAAAGGCGCGAGTGACGCGGCCGTGGCGGCGGCGGCGGAGTCTGAGGGGCCTTCGTGCTGTTTATTTGCCGTCTCGCGAGCGACGTCGACTGCGACGGCGCGGCGGCGGCGGCGGCAAATAACATTGGAGGCGTCGACAGTGTTTGCATGACGGAGCGCGGCTCGCGGGCCTTGCCCTCCCCCCCACGGCAGCGGGCGGACGCATCCGGCTGGGCCAGCGCCACGGAGCGCGCTGCAACACACCAGAGCGCGACGCTTCCTGGCTCCGTTGAGGAACACTCGAAATTTGGCACACGACTTATCAGCTGCAACAAAGTGGGCTGTTCTTGTCGTCCTTATCCCCGTTTTTATTATTATTATTATATTATTATTATTATTATTATTAATTATTATTAATTATTATTAATTATTATTAATTATTATTAATTATTATTATTATTATTATTATTATTATTATTATTATTATTAACACGAGGGCTATTCATTTCCTGGAACGAATTTTCCTGACTTTTCTCGGTGTTACAGTGCTTTTTTCTGTTTTGTTTTTTTCGTGATAAGATTTGTAATTTCACATTACTTATCGCAAATATTAAAGCTATCCTGATACTATATGGTCACGGTCAGCTCTATGGTTTTACCGTGATAAAGTACAAATTTAAAATACTCTCTCAGCACATAAAAACCAAGCAAAAATGTTTGTTGTAATGCATTACTATTTTTTTAAGGAATAATATCTAGTTTCATAACCGTCTCAAAATTGTCCTTGACTTCTAACGACTTTTCCCAGTTTTCCATGTTTTTCAGAAAGTCGTCATCCTGATTATTCAGATGAATTTGCTAACATTAGATCAGTCGCTTAGTGGAATAGGCTGTTTAAATAATGCCAAAAATGTTAGCAAACGTCATCAGTTATAATAACGGTGCCCGGTAATATATCTATTTAGGAATAATTGGTAGCTCCTAAGCATCCTACTACTGAATATGTATTCCTTAGATGTACGTGAGTAGGTCGT
This sequence comes from Teleogryllus occipitalis, assembly GCA_011170035.1. NCBI lineage: Eukaryota > Metazoa > Arthropoda > Insecta > Orthoptera > Gryllidae > Teleogryllus > Teleogryllus occipitalis. Next base: position 16,812 of record BLKR01011221.1, read on the forward strand.
CGGATTTTTCCAACGCACGGAGTACTCATCAACAAATGCATCGCTTTTTCACTACCTTAACAATTTCATAATAGTCGTAGACTACGTGTAATTTGGTGCCTCTTGAGATCCGCGTTTGACTGTGACTGAAGTTCCCCGGCTGCAGTGAGCAATGTAAGTCGTACTCAACGCACTCAAAATTTACATCACTGTGAATCATTAAACATTTTTTTAGCGGTAAACCTCCAAATGTAATTAATGAACCCCAAGATTTGTTACTCTAAACCAGGGTCGTAACTATATTCACGACATAGAAAGAGCATTGAATGAAAGGAAGCTGAACTGACATTCCCAAGATAGAATTCTGTGCAGGGTGAAAGGCGGGATGCAACAGAAACCGTATGAACCCTGCTTGATGCTTACGCTAACATTTCACTTTTAGTAACGCCACCCCTCTTCCGAGTAAAAGTCTTCACTTTGTAGCGTATAACAGAAGTCATAGAACTTAAGTTTAAATCACTCAATTTCATAACTCACCAGATTAAAAATAATGCATTCATAACATTCAGTTAAACACGAAGTCAACACTTACTGCAGACAGCCAATCAAAGTGCTCAACGGTCGATATCATATTTCTTCGTGCACCGCTATTACTGATTTCCATACCATTGCTACAGCGTCATACAAATATCAGTCACTAGAGTAGTTTATCTTCTGTCAAACGAAACAAGAAAAAAAGAAGGAAAAAAGAAGAAGAAACAAGAAAAAAACAAAAACAAAAAAAGACCGAAAAAAAGGCCATCGATTTCGCATCGGGAGAAACTGCAGCTTCAGAAGACCCAGTAAAAACGCCGTGCCTCAGCCCGGCCCGCGGACCGCGCCCGCCCTCTCGCGTCGCTTCCTGTAAACTCGTCAGTGTGTGCAGGGTGACGTAAGCAGTAACCTTCGCTGTTGAGCGGGTGTGAGCGCCGCCCCCACCCACGGCCCCCTCCCCCGCCCCCGCCTCGCCCCGCCGCCGGGGTCGCCAGACTCCAGTACGCCACGGCCGCCAATGAAACGTCTGAACGGACCCGCCGCCGCCACGCGGTAGTTAGAAAGGAACAAAAATCAGACATTTGTAATTACTTTTTTTTTTTTAACAACCTGTCACACCTGAATGAAGTTCATACGAAAATACATTTCCTGCTATATATTCTGCAATATCTATTCATTTTCTTCTGTTCGCTGTTGAGAATGTACACAAACAATGGATTTTTCTTCCAGGAGAACTATCATAAACTCGTCAGGTATTGGGATTCACACTTCTCAGTATCTGCTAATGTTATAAAATTACATTTTTTCTACAATTCTCATTGTTTTCCAACTACCGTGTACACTTATAACGAAACTCAAGAGAACGGGTACTTTCGTTGTGTAAAGAAGCGCAATTTCATTGAGAAAATGTGTCAATGTAAGGATCATAAGATAGAAACTCAAATACCTACGTTACAGGAGTTTTTCGAAATAACGAAGTTTTTAACAAAGAGTTCACACTTTTACAGTTTATACTGTACAAGAAATATTGAGTACTTTTATATGGCAATGTAAGTGTTGAAATACATTACAGTCACATTTGTTGACTTGGAACAGAAACGACCGATCAGATCAACCGCCTCTAGGATTCCATAGTGGCCTCGAGCCACTTACTCGGCAAAGGACAAAAACCGCCCCCCCTCGGACATCCCAGTCCACCAGCGAATTTCGTTCAATTGAAGCAAAATATTTTTGTCCGCTTTTCCGCGAATCCGGACCACAGCACGTCTCCTCTGCCGCCGCCGCCACGCGAAGCGCTTGTGTAAGCCCACGGCCGCCGTCGTCGCGGCGAGGCGCGGTGGGGGACGCGAGCGCAAGCCACTGACCCCCATTTTTGCGTCCCCCGTTACGAAACACCACCGCCGCCACCGCCGCCGCCGGGGGGCACGCACGCTCCTGCCCCTCGCTTTCCCCCTTCCCCCAACCTCCCGTCCCCCTCCCACTCCGCCCCGCGACGCTGTAAAAGGTGAAGGTTAGCGCCGCGAGCGCCTTCGCGACGGTGGTGGGGGCGGCGGCAGAGGCCGTGGGGCGAAGGCGACGGTGAAGCGACGCGGCAAGGCAATGGCGCCGCGTGCCCGCTGGGCGGGGAAAATGACGCGGGAACCGCGGAGAGAGCTGGGCCGGGGCCAAAGAGGGATGGGAGCGAGGGAGGCAAACGAATTCGGATGGCGCGGGGACAGACAGGAGCAGGGATGGCTTCAGTAACACACGCGGTGACCAGGGGGGTCGGAAGCGGGGATAGACAGACAGCAGGGGCAGCGCCAGGAGCAGGGATGGTCATAGTAACAAACGCGGAGATAGGGGCAGGACGGGCGAGGACAGGAGCGGGGACAGCCAGGGGCAGGGTTGGCCAGAAGAACACACCCAGTGTCCGGAGCGGAGGGTCGAAAGCGAGGCGGGGTGCGGCAAAGGCGTAGGCTGTGGTCGGCGAGTGGCTGAACAGGTGATGGAAGCCGTGAGAGCAATGGGGCCGGCGCGGATGGTGGAGGAGGAAGCGACTGTGGGGGCGGTGATGCCAGTGCTGTTGCACGTCTCCTTTGTTCGGGAAGGTTAAGTCTGTTTGAAGAATTTGGTTACGAGGTAGACGACCGTCTCGACTTCGCATGCAGAGGTGCGTTGCATCATGTGTCGTAACAAGTTGTGCAGCGGGCGGGCGAGATAGTAGAGTACAAGTGTCAGTGAAATACTAAGACTGGAAATGTAGATCCAATACCGGTAATGGCAAATGTTGGAATATAATGGGGAAAGACGAATTTTGGAAAGAACATAGCCAGGAGTTGCCACTACATCAATACACGGAGAGCTACAATATTGGTGACAAAATTAAACTGCGGAGGCAAAGGAGGTAGTCAAAGTAGTAATAGAAGATAATATGTAGAAGAAAATATACACAAAATATATAATATTTTATAAATTCCACACAATATATTATGGGCAATTAAATGAAGAACACTTATGGACAAATGTAAGTCTATCAAGTTTCGCATTCCATCGCAACACATCCTGGGTATCGGTCACTGAATAGGAAATGGGTTTCTTATATACGCAAATGAAAAACATTGATGTTGTAACTGCTTTGTGTTAGAAATGAAACGACCTAAAAGCTATATAAGTTCAACGAGCAATTTTTCTCACATATTCTAAATAAAAAGACAGACATCCATTGCCGGAATAGACAACTACTCAAGGTCATTAGCAAATATCCAGACAATACAACACGAATTGTTGCAGTATCATTTAGTGAGACAGTGAGAATCACTTGCCCGCCAACAAGAATGACGGATGAAAGCCAACCGAGGACACTAAGCCACAACGAAGGACACAGAAGTGAAAGTGAAAACACTCCCCGATGGGAGTGCAATAGATAATTGCAAGAGCCATTCATTCACTGTAACGACACGAATGTAAACAGAATGAAACACGTGGCAAGGCTACAGTGTTGTCCAACTCAGTTACACTGTAGCCGGGACAGTGCACACGATGTTACGCGAATGTCAAGAAGTTACAGAGCACGACGCCGCTAAGAATGGACGTTACTATTTTGGTGTGAATGGAATCTCGAGTATAGTTAAACCTGGATATTGTAGACAGCGTCTGGAAGTAATTTATCGAAAAGATACTATTAAACAATATTCCTAACGATGGAATGAAGGTATGAGCGACTTGACGATTCTTAATATTAGTGAAGCAGCGGAATAAAAGAACAAAGCAGAGACATCGAGTAAATTATAAAGAGTCAAAAGCAGCATTTGATTCAGCCGCTTACGATAGAGAAGAGAAATCCGTTTCGTCGAACAAGTCTGTACAAACGGGTGTTTCAGGCTTTCCTACTCCCGGAAACATTATTGTACCACGTCATGGAATAAAGCCTGAAACACACACACAAAGCCATCATCATACACGTCATTAAATTAACTGCAATTATACAAACCTCCCCTACTCAACACTTGCGCGCCCGCTCCCTTACACAAAAAACCCCTGCCCTTCGCTCTCCCTTCGCAGTCCCCGTGTCGCTCTCGCCTACATACGCGTGGCCATTACCGCCTGACGTCACACTGTTCCTGTGCCGCCGTGCCCCACCCACTCCGTCCCCCCACGCCCCCGTCCCCGCCCACGCTATCCTCACGAAGCCGCTCTGCAACCAACCACTCCTCGTGAGTCTGAGCGCCATCGCCTCGCACCGACAAGGCGCCAGACAGTCTGAACGCCCTCTCGCCGCCGGCCAACTAGTGTTTCTTGAACATCGATTGTTTCATTATCGATAGTTTTCGATTCTATCGTCATTAAATATCGATAGTATCGAAATTTTCTCATTTTTAATAAATAGATTTAGATAATTATTTGGTTTTCGATTAAATTTGTTTTTTATACAATTCCCGCGAAATAAATTACTACTTCACTGTATATTAGGCTTTTATTAATGAAACATCCTTTCATAAGCATTAAATATTCATACAAATAAATTTGATCATAGATTCCACCCGGTTACGATATAAATCTACAAAAATGTAAATTTAGTACAATGGTATGCACACAATTTAGAAACATGATGAATAATCGTAAAATTATAAATAAAATATGTACAACTAAAATAGCATATTAAATGAATACGAAGTAGAATTGTTGTATCAATACAATTCATAACAAAGTTATACAATAATTTATATATAGTAAAAAATTATATAAATTAATATATTTTTACGTACTACATAATTCAGAAACAGAACTATTTATAGTTCTTATTTATGGTTTATATGATTATGTCTGTTTTGCATGCTCACAGTATTTTTTTGTTATTATAAAGTTATTGTCTGTATAAAACTGTAAAGATTTAAAACTATTAGTCACAATAGCCACCGATAGTTTCAACTATGGATAACTACCCATGTTTAAGAAACACTCCATCCAACACAATGCGACAGGTCGGGTGTCCGCATAGTGGACCCGTGTGCGCAAGCGCTGACCGGAACCGCCCTGCCCTGCCCTGCGCTCGGAATTCGAACCCGGCGCTCCGTGGAGCCGCGCGGCGTTGCGCGCCGGAGGCGACGGCGCAGAGGCGGCGCGGAATGCAGTCCGGCCCCGTCCGGCCCAGGCCGCCCTGCCCCGAGACCACCTCCCTGCCGCCCGCCCGCCCTTTCCCCTCTTTCCTACAACCAGCGACGGCGCTAGGCACTGGGCAGGGTGGGCGACAGCCCGGGGCCCTCCAAATCAACAAGCCCGATAGTGGGACTCATGAAAAAAAAATTAAATAATTGAAAAAGAAATTAGAACTCGAGAAAATCGTTAGCGTAATTTTAAAAGTCGTGGTCTAATACTTTATAAAATTTTCAATTATTTTTTTACCTTAAATAGTTCATTATAATCATTACTAATAAGGTAGACCTATATGAAATGAATCAAATGACGCTAACATTAAAATAGGTACTATTAAAATTCATAGTTATTTCATTATTTAAGTAGTAATTTTATTAAACACTAGCTAAACACATTTTGTAAATTTTTTTTTAAGATCACCCACGAAATTGTATCATTTGACCACTAAATACCTTTACTTAAAACTCTAATTTAACATATATTTCCAAAAACATCTATTTTAAACGAAATTTTTGTTTATTTGTTGAAATAAAATATTTCATATAGTTTCTTGATACAACTTTCACATTTTAATTTTTTTCGGGAGCGGGGCACGTTTCAACATTTCCCCGGGCCCAAAATTGTCTAGCCCCGGCAATGCCTTCAATTGTGCCTTCTCTCGGGTGTATAGAAATGTTACTCTAAGAAGGGACCACTTTAACAGGTCGGTAAACAAATGAACGTCATGCGAGACGCAGACATTGGAGGAAATAGCGATGAAGCCATTTGCAATTGAGGTAACCGTAAACGAACGCACCGACAAAATTAGTGCATGGGCGTAACTTGCACTTACATTGCCAGCAGTGGCCAAGCAGGAGCTGTCAAAGCGGTCCCTTCTTATAGTAATCTCTATATATGTAGACACGTACAGACAGAAAGACTGAGATAAAGCCCAAAGACAGACCTAATAACACTAACAATGTATCATGAAGATCATTTCCCATACGGCAGTTGATCTGGCAGGTCACAGATATAAACCAAAATCTGCAGTTACAGTAATGTAAAACAGCAATCTGGTTGGCTCAATAATTGATAATTTGAATTATCATTTTATATATTTCGAATAATTGGGTTATTCGGAGAAAAAAAAATCGTCTTGACAAATTATCATTAAAACCAGCCAGCGCCAAGCCAGAATCGAAAGTCCAATTTGAATTTTCGATAGATAAAAAAACAATTAAAATAATAATAATAATAATAATAATAATAATAATAATAATAATAATAATAATAATAATAATATTAATAAAACTGAATTCTCGTCGGAAGTGTCTGCTTACGCTAGCGAATTCTCTTCGTTGTCTTCGCCGCAGCGCCAATTTCCATCAGTACGTTCAAACGAATTTCCAGGAAGGCGGGGTAAACAGAGAAAAGAAAGAAAGAAAAAACAAATATATAGCTAACAAATAAAATATCTAGAAAAAAACGATACCGACGTACGTGGCAAATGGAAACAACGACATTGTCAGGCATATCCATTTTCTGGCTTCTGTTTTGCTGTATTTTTTACAGCAGTCGCAAACAAAACTGTTTCCGAGTCTGAGATTTTTTTATGACATGAAAGGAATGTGATACGTAGAATGGATGGAAACAAAATGTAAATAATATATGGAATAGAAAAAAACGAATGTAAATAATATATAAATAGGAATAAATTCACATTCAATGGATCACAAAGCATTTGTTTGATGAACTGGTATACATGCGTTGCCATCTGCATCCTGTAAACTCGAATGAACCATCTTTCGAAGAAATTTACTAAAAAAATCGCCGAATTCTTATAACTGCCGACCTGGATGGCCGAGGTGGCTAAGAGCGAGTACCAATTCAGCGCTTCGGTCCGAAGGGTCGCGGGTTCGAGTCCCGCCTTGGGCATGGCTGTTTGTTCCTTGACTTTGTGTGTGTGTGTTGTCGCGGAGGGCCTCGCGTTCTGCTGACCCCAGATCAGAGGAGCCCGCAAGTGTTTGTCTAGTGTATGGTCGAATATGCGTCCCTTTGGGACGTAAAGGGCAACCGGCTGTCGGCTGGATAAAAGCCCTAGGGAAAAAAAATTCTTATAACTACGTTCGACCGAAACAGAACATAACTCTAAAAATAGTTATTGTAATAAATGCTTACAGAACCTGTTTTCTTTATATTTTTTTAAACTTTTTTTTTTTGTCGGAACAGGCAACCATACAGTTCATCGCATCCAAGTGCTTTATTTCTTTCCCTCGATCCAAATACGTCAGAGAGCGTTAGCCGCAGAGCGCCGTATAGTATTTCCTAATATTTGGACGTAACACTTTAACAGACCCGCTCGTGCCACGGAGGCGGCGGCGGCCTTGGCACGCACCCCGAGCCGCGTCGCCGCCCACCAGCCATGGCAGGGCCCGCGTCCCAGCACTCGCACGCGCCCAACGCACAGCAGCGCCCGACGATCTGCTCCTTGACAGACCACGGGAGAGAGCAATCACCGCGAAGACCGCACGGTGAAAGTGACGAGCCCACATGGACTTGGCGTCGGAGCAACATGTACGTAGCGTCGGAGAATAGGATGAGGGAAGAACGGAGACAGATTCTCGAAAGGGCGTAGACAAAGAACACGAAAACAGAGATTAATGAAGAACATCGATTTTTCAGAAAAAGATTAAAAGATTTTTTTAAACAATTTGTGTAATCAGAGAGGGTACAAGTCAAACAATCAGAAAAGAGAACAGACAATGAGTCAGATTCAGTTCAAGCATTCTAGTAACTGCTGTGCTGAGGCTGACGAATGTAGAATGGGGTATCGATGTTTATGGTATAGTGTTTCCGTAAACGGCCAGTTAGCTTTTGATGCGAAGGCGGGAGGCCAAGAGCACACCGTTACAAGATGTCCCAAATAGAGACGCATAAAAAGCAGCGAAAACCGCGCGCTGGGCGAGCAGTTACGACGCGTAGGCAGAACGAGGACGTCTGCAAATCTCCAGGACGACGAGATGACTTGAAAAGAACGCACCCGCTGAGCGGCGGTGACAACGGGAGGCGCGCGGGAGTTCGCACACGGGAGGATCTGCAACAACGTGGGGTAGGTGCGTGGGCGCGGCGAAGGCCAAGCCACAGCGGGATGGACACGCGAGAGCCGGACGAAGGCTGAGCGGGAGCGGCGAAGCGCGGGGCGAGGAGGGGCGGCGCGGGGCGACGCGGAGTGGGGCGGGGAAGCTCGAGGCAGGGCGGGGCGGGACGGGCTGGGGCGGGGCGGGGCGGGGCGGGGCGGGGAGGGCTGGGGCGGGGCGGGTTGGGGCGGGGCGGGCTGGGGCGGGGCGGGCTGGGGCGGGGCGGGCTGGGGCGGGGCGGGGCGGGGCGACACGGGGCGGAGAGGCGCGGGGGCGGCGTAGCGCGGGGCGGGGCGGGGCGGGGCGGGGCGGGGCGGGGGGATGCGGCTGGTAAATTTAGCGCGGAGCGCTGGCCGCAGGGCAGCGCTCATCCAATCGCCAGCGGCCGGCGGCAGATCTTTGGCCTCTGCTCAACGCCAGCGCTGCCGCCACTTCCACCACCGTCACCGTCAACAATCTCTCCACTCTCCCCGCACCCCGACCATCGCCGTCGCCGTTACCGCGATCCAGTGACGGAGCGTGGGTGGCAGCCGGCCGGAGCGGGGGACAATTTCGCCGCCCGCTTATTTAAGTAAATCAGTTTAAGAGACTGACGATCCATCAATGAAAGTTCTTGGAATTGTCAAAGCATCACCCACGGACATCCCTGGAGAAACTTATCTGTACTTTAATCTAATTTGCATGTGTTATTAGAAAATATTGAACACTATTCTTGATATTATAGAAGTCATTGTCACGGAATAATAGTCACAAACAATCCAAGTACAAAATAAAATTCGGGTAACCGCTACAGGCCAGAACAGATGGTGTTGTCAATTCCTACAATGAGCAAGATATGATTAAATACTCATTTCAAGAATTCATCATAGGATAAGTAATGAAACATTCCGTGCTCGTGTCAATCGGTCCGCATCGTATGCGTATCGCGATAAAAATAAGAAATGAAATGGTTCAGATTTTTACAAGATACTGTCATTTATCGTGAAATATTGCCACTCCCACTGCGCCACGCCACTGCCGCGACCGCGAACCGCATCCCACGTCCGGAATCACCGCCACCGCCACCGCCACCGCCAGCGCCAGCGCCAGCGCCGTTCATCGCCGATGGAGATGCGCCTCAATGAGAACGCGTTACGTAAGCGGGCGCCGGGCGATCGCTGCCTCGGCCGCGTCGCCATGCGCGCCGCACGCGCCCTCAGCCCCTGCGCTGGGCCACGGGCAACGCGTTCGCTAGGCACCGCTCGCCTCGCGCTCTCCGACCACACTGCGCACCGCCCAACCGGGCCCCTTCATATTAAATACCCGCCAAGGCTAATTAGGATTTTCGTACGGAACACTTCTAGTGGGAACAGACCTTCCCTCTCGCCGACTCTTGAAAACCGTTTATCACACACACACACACACACACACACACACACACACACACACACACACACACACCACTCACCATACACACACCACTCACCATACACACACCACACACCATACACACACCACACACCATACACACACCACACACCATACACACACCACACACCATACACACACCATACACACACCACACACCATACACACACACCATACACACACCACACACCATACACACACCACACACCATACACACACCACACACCATACACACACCACACACCATACATTGTAGACACTTTGATGACCTAGAAAATGTATAATAACTTTCAATAATGTATCCTCTCATATATCCTCTGATCATTATCAAATGACTCCCGTATCAAAATATTACCTCTAACATTATAATTCGTCGTTACAATGAAATTCAGATTGATTTACGTTTAGAAATCTTCAAAAATCAGCATTCTCTCTCTCAAACTGAAATTTTATATCATTAGAGATTGCTGTCCCTGGCATCGCCAGTACACGACGATACACATGGCGACGCCAGTACATATGTGCCCATCTTAAAAATCTTCACTTTTTAGTTAAGGGGAGAGATATGTTTAGAAAATAGTATCTTTTAATCAGTAAACATATTCAATTATGCACAATAAAGCCACTCTACACTAGAGTTAAAAAACTTTGCAAAATAAACGTCTGTAGTTAAAACACTTCTCGTATATAATTACAATTGAACAAAAAAGTTATCCCTCTCCTAGTACATCGACATGATCAAATTATCTCAAATTTCAAAAATAATAAAAAACAACGTTAGTAACCAGAAAAGCAATCGTGTTGGGAACAAAGACAGCGATCTGGTACATAGAGATTTTTTAAGATATTGTTCCTCATAGGTTTATAGTGGTATAATAATGAATTTCCTTGCGGATTTGCCAAATTGTTAATACTTTCCTTCGTACCAACAAACCATAAAACCTCTTTCAAATAAATGTAAAAAATAATATAAACCATTTATAAAGTAATCGAAAGAATCAATTTTTTATAAAATAATGTGAGTCAGGAGATAATTTGCTCATTTCTAATAATCGAACAACTGTTCATATTCAATGGAACGGTAAGAACATTCTCTTACAATCGGCACCCAAGCGTGACTTAACGGTAGCCGACGAAACACAGACCATAAGAGTGTAAATGTTTGCTGCAAAACAACGTACCGGGAAAGTGCAAAAACATCCAAAAGCTCAAGTCTCACCTTAGCTTTAAATAAAGGATATCCTTGATAATGCCGGTCTCAAGTGTCTGTTTCAAGAGAAAGGGGATCTACCGCAGATTATGGGCGACGCAGCTCAACTCTTGGAGAAGTCAACAAGAGGTAAATGTAGACGTCGAGAGGCAACAAAACTCTTGGAAAACAGCGGACGCACTCGGAACGTCAGCTGCACTATTTTTACACCCGACCTCAAGACAGGCACTCACGATAACTTTAAAGGAAACACAGGTCAATGGTGAAACGCTCTAGAAATTCATTCCATAAGAAGAAACGCTGAAAAAACACAACAACCAAAAAACGTTTATAAACAATGAACATTTTAAAGGGTGAGAATATAAAGTAGATATAAAGAATATAAAGTAGATAAAATAAATAAGTGTAATTACTTGGTTCAGTAAATGTATGAAATAATACTAGTCAGTCATATTTGTCCTATGTAGTCTAGTGTAAGAAACACTGTAGCTAACTTTAATAAAAAGATCAAAGCGCCATACCAAAGTTAAAAAGTTTATTTCAAAATAAGAGAGACCGTAGCATCTGCACAAAAGACGAGCACGTCTTTGCAAATGTTTGGACAAAGAATCGTATCATTTGCAAAGCATTTTTCGCGCATTTTGTAAGAATGCTTAGATGTGTGTGTGTGTGTGTGTGTGTGTGTGTGTGTGTGTGTGTGTGTGTGAGAGAGAGAGAGAAAGAGAGAGAGAGAAGAGAGAGAGAGAGAGAGAAAGAGAGAGAGAAAAGAGAGGAGGGAGAGAGAAGACAAACAGACGACACACACACACACACACATATATATATATATATATATATATATATATATATATATATATATATATATATATATATTGAGGGGTCATACTAATTTTCTCTCTACATTAATTTCTCGCAATCTTAGCGTCCGGCTTTGCTGGTCGTGGGTCTGATATTATAATCCTTCATTACCTTTAGCTATGACGAGCGATGGTCTTGCTATTGAGTTTCCTAGCATCCACACAAAATCTGATCTTATTGTCTTTCTTACGAACTATCACTATTGGGCTTATATACGGTGTCATCGATTTTTTTATTATACCATCCTCAAGCATCGTGTTTATTTGTTTACGTACTTCGCTTTTATATACATGGGGGATTGGATATTGTTTCAGATTAAAAGGTTCCTCATCCATCAATTCAATTTTAAATTGATATCCCTTTACCGGCTCCCTTGAACTTCCAAAAATATCTTTATATTCATTGACTAACATTTCACTTGCTTCACTAGCATCTATTCCGTTTTCGTCGACCGCGCCCTCTGCTGCCGCGTGGATCTGGTCCCTGGTCTCTTCAATTTGTTCCGCAATATCGCAAATACACATATCTTCGCCTCCTGGTCTTTGATCCCTAAACAATGTTGTTGCCCTTTGTCACCTCGTAACAATATACTCCTGTTACCTATGTCGACCTTGGCGTCATACATTTTTAGGCCATCAATCCCCAAAATAATCGGACGAATCAAATTCTTCACTACAATTGCCGGAAACTGAATTGTCATCCCTTGGACTTCCACTTCCACCCAAATTTGCCGACTTCTCGTTTCGATGCGCCTTCCATTAGCTGTCCGAATATCCAAACTCCTAGTGGGCAGCTCCTCAATTTTATTTCCCTTTTTCTTTAACTGCTCATATAATTTTTCCGACACTGCACAAACATTAGCACCTGTGTCAATTAAAATGTCTACAGGTATATTCCGAAATATCCCCTTCAAAATTAAACACGTGCTATTCTCCGCCCGTTCGTCCGTATCTTTCCTTAATAAATCTTCCGCCGATACTTCAATGCTATTCAACTCCTTAAGAACCATCACGCCCTCATTATCATCGTTCGAAGTATCCCGCCTATTTACTTCGAACACTGGGAGTTTTCCTGTTCAATCGCATTAATTTCCACATGTTCCCGTTTATTGTCCTCTTTGAACCTCCGCGGATACCCGTTTCCTGTCTTTTTATTTTCCATTTTAGTACTATTTCCCCTGTCATCCTTTCTTTCTGAGCTATAATTTCCTTGGCGGTTGTAATTATTCATTGTTTTTCCTGTTCCATTGTTATTCTCGTTCCTGCTTTCATTATATTGATACCCGTTACTACGATCATAATCACTATTCAATGTCTGGTCGAATCGACTTAAACGTTCGACCAGATCCTCAGAATCAATAGGCATGGAGTTCCACAATAAATTTTTGATATTTACAGGCAACTGACGAATAATAATTCTAATTAATTCATTGCTATCCATTCTGTCTTCGCATGCCTTGAATGCTGCTATTTTACGTGTTGCGAAGTCACACATATTCTCGGCTCCACCCTTCTTATACCTTTCACTCATTAATTTTTATTTTAGATCAAACTTGTGGCTTTCGTTCCAATATCTTTTTAAGAATTTATCCTTCCATTCCTTATAATTAGTCGGTTCCGGTACTAAAGAGGTCAACCAATGATGTGCCTTGGACGACATGGCTTGTTCTACTATATGCAATTTTAATCTTTCGGGGATATTATTTATCATAAAATAATTCTCTAATTTTGAAATAAACGACCACGGTTGTTCTTTCATATCACCATGGAATTTTAGGTGGCTTGGTATTACAAGCGCCGATGCATTCATTGCTATATTTCCCTGCGAACGTATGAATTCGTTTTCTAACTGTTCAATCTTGTCCTTAATGTCCGACATGTATTTCCCAGATTCAGATTCTTGCACCATTTTAATGTTTCTAAGTCCCTCCTGTATTCGTTTTTCTAATTTACTATCCGGATTAACTAATTTAGATTCTATGTTTTCAATTTTTTCGCCATGTTGAAGCGACATTGCGTTTAAGTTATCTACACGCGATTCGACGATTGTCAACTTTTCGCATTGTTGGTCATGTAATTGTCCCAATGTCACAACGCTCTCCTGTAAATTATTAACTTTGAAATTAATTTTGTCGCCAGATTCTTTTAATTCCCTCTGCATTTGGTCGACTTGATTATTAAAAGACTCAATTTTACAATGAATAATATTGAATTCAGCCGATGTATCCACCCGTAATTGCACTATTTCCTCGTGTATTTCCTGACGAAAATGCTTCAATTCTAATGACATTTTCGATGTCATTCCTTCCAATTTAGCGTTATTTTTTCTAATTTAGTATTAATATCTGAAGTAATTCCCTCTAATTTAGTATTCATATCTGAAGTAATTCCCTCTAATTTAGTATTCATATCTGAAGTAATTCCCTCTAATTTAGTATTCATATCTGAAGTAATTCCCTCTAATTTAGTATTATTATGCTCAAGTTTTGCGTTCATTTCTGCTAACATTTTAAGAATTAAATTATTAGGGTCCATATTTCCTAACGGTGCAGCCATTATTTCCTTTCTTGTGGTTCAATCTCAATAATTTCACGCGAGATTTCTCCCTCGGGATTAGTATTAGCAGACGCCATATCATCTACATTAACATTCTCCATACGCAATTTTTTGCTCCTAGTATCCATTTTGAATTCTAATACAAATTAAAATCTCTCTGTTAAATTATTTAAAAATCACACCAATGAAATGGTCTTGGCTCTTTCTTATAATTAACAATTAATTTCAAATGTCAATCCATAAATTTCAGATTCCTTTTGGATCACTTTATTATAATTTATAAGACTAATTTTATCCGTGTCACCAATTGTTATAAATTATAACAAATTATGCATCACGTTGGCGCGCCATTTTGAGATATACAAATTTTTCTCTCTACTTTAATATCTCGCAAAGATCTTAGCGTCCGGCTTGCTGGGCCAATGGGTCACGATATATATAATCCTTATTACCTTTATAATGGATTATAGGATCCGCAGACTATACAGCGCTGCTGGGAATCTGAAATTAGAATGATTCTAATTCCTGGTTCATTACTGTTTGGATTGACTAAATGAAAGATCACTTTCTTTTCTAAAGAACAAAATTTAACAAAGTTTATTGTTACCTTTTTGCAAACAATATAGTGAATTTAATACATGATTTTAATGTTAGGCCTTTTGATCAAGATATCTTTGAATTTAAATTTTCTTACGCGTTAACATCTTTCTTCGTTGATGTCCTCGAAGACCTCAGTCGAAATATCTTGCGAGCTTGCCGTAGTCCAAAGTTCCAGAAATCCTCTACCAACTCCTATCCAAGATGGTGTCAAACTATCAAAAGAGTATCAGTCCTGATTACGTCTATGACATAGTCCTGAAACCTATAACTCGATTACCACTCCCGACGAAGTCCCAATTTATGCATCAATATTACTTTCACATGCAATATCTGCAATATTATTTGCTGTCCTTCAAATTTCACAATCTGATAACCCGACTCTGACTATCTGCACTACCTCGCTCCCTGTCACGACCCACGATCCGTTCAGACACGCGATGCCGGTCAGAATGAAATCTTCTTGCATGATTCACCCCTCGAAGCTTCGTATTAAACTACCTTCTTTTTTTTCATAACATTTGACCGTCCTTCTCTCACCCAGCCAATCCATGCGTTCATTATATTTTGATGTAGCTGACCTTTCGATCGTCTAAACTTCTTAATGCATATTCCACCATATTGTCTTCAAATAAATGTTAGTTTATATTCATGTGACATATCGGTATGTCACAATATATATATATATATATATATATATATATATATATATATATATATATATATATATATATATATATATTGTAATGATTTGTGAGACTAGCCCGCAAGAATGCGTGGGACAAGGAACTTCTACATAAGCAAAGAGGAGCCAATAATGAAAGAAACAATAGACGACAGCGCCGCGTAATAATAATTATTAGGAAAGTAATGGAAAACAAAAGGGGGGGGCAATAGGCATTGTGAACAGTGAATAGAACCCAAATTTAGGAACATTTTGAACCAAGAATCACGTTATTCGAGCCACGGGATCCGTAAATATTATAAATGGTATAAATTGCATGCATGACGGCGGAGTTGAAGACATGGTGACCATTGTTGTACCTCTGAAAGTTTACAACAAAACGAGTTTTATTGAATATCCAGTGAATGCCTGGGTGGATTTTGGCCAAACTTACAGAAATTATAGGGAAAAATATTTAAATCAGGGCAAAATTAGTTACGGCGCGGGGGGGAATTTATGTAAGGCTTTAATAAATCAGTATCCAGTTCCATAGCATAGCGAGCTAAGAAAGAATTAAAAGAGCGACCGAAGATGTAAGTGACGTCATCACGAGTGGGGAAGACGGAAAATAAAGGTTTTTTGGAAAAAGAAAGAAAAGAAGTTCTGTCGAAGACCAAGTTATGCTATTAGGCTAAGGATAATAAGGAAGGTCACGACAGAATGCGCATTCTGATGGATGGATGAGATTTTTCTGTGTATTGTAATTTCAGTGTGTATGTTTATTTTTTTTCTGTGTGTTTATATGTTCGTATTGTTATGTTTTGTAAGTCGGAGGGGCAGATTGTGTTAATGAAAAGGGATATCAGCAAAACAAAAAAATCCTAAATTAAATGCATGAGCATCCCAATGGCTCATAATTGCCGTGATTCCATGTCTTTTTATTCTGTAGTGGTATGAATGTTGACCCAGGCACGAACGAAACGGACCCTTTCTTCAACTCCGTATGGAGTGAGCGCGCGGACTACGACACGGTAAGAAATAAACAATAGTGCGAGCTAGCAGAGGTACGGGCAATCGATAATGTGGCACCCAATTATAATTCAGAGCTAGGGCAGGGCAAGATAGTGTGCGTGACGGGGAAAAGGTTACAATCGTCGTGAGGTTTTGTAAGAGAATATTACAGTGGCACACTAGCGTGGGCCATCGTGGTTGATTAGAGGTAGTATATTGTTACATTGGCGCCGCGACGTGAGGCGTCGCGGTATCAAAGTAAGGCGGAGAGAGAGAGAGAGAATATATATATATATATATATATATATATATATATATATATATATATATATATATTCTCCCCATTCCTATCCTTTCCGTATGCCTATTCCCACCCCTATCCCAACACCCAAAACCCCCAACCATATAACGAACCCTCCCTTCATCATCCCCGTCCTGCCTCCCAATCCCCGTCTCTGTACGGGGGAGTGGAGGTGGTAACAGCGGCAGGAAACCCGCAAGATCAGGAACATCAGCTGAAGAACCCCTTTGGGGGTAGGCCACAACCTCAGGAAGCGACTACACTGCCTCTGATCGTGAGGTCCTAGGTTCGAGTCCCGACGGTGACAGGATTTTTCGACAGTTGCTTGTCAGCTAGGTTGAGTTTAGTTGCGGTCTGCAGAAGAATTTTAGCGGCCGGCAGCACTGATCGGTAGTTTTCCGTGGTTTCTCCGATGAACACCAGACGAATGTCAGAGAAGGTACCCTGACAAATGGGCCACGGACCGCGCGCGATCTAACATTCCTTTTCCTTGTCCTAATCTCAACCCTTGCTTACACACACTTACACTGACATGCACTACACTGCCATACTTGCCGGGAAACCGGTGGAAAGCTTAGAGCTTATCCCTACTGAGACGGTGCCCTGCTGGCTAGGGAAATACCCACTAACCGACTGTAGGTTGGCGCTGGATCTCGCCATCTAATAGAAAAAGATCACCGTCACCTCCCGAGGAAAATTTTGTGCTATACTTATGAGATTAATGACGTTACCTGTTGACGCGCCAAGGATCACTATTCAATCAAAACACGAACACACATAAAGATCATTTTTTTAGCAATAATATTTTCGTCATTGGTTATATTCACACTGACGGTGAGATAAATAATAGTAATGACAATTATATTTATTATAGGTTGCTTCTAATGCCACAAACATGTATTTTTCCATTATGCCACAAACACTCATTTTGGAAAAATGAAAAAAAAAATTTTTGGTAATTGGTTTCGAAAAATGTTTAATATGTGTATGAAATTGTATGACATAGAGTATGAATTATTACGGCAATTGGTTTAGGAGGAAACGTGTCTTTTCCTTGCGCTGGGAGCTTTCAAGACTTACATTTCTGGAGTTTGATCCTGGGTATTTTAAACTAATCGGTCCGCGGCAAAATTGTTTATTACTGATTACATTTTGAAACGGTTAAGGGCAAATTTTGGCGAAGATTATGAATTGTTACGGCCATTGGTTTAGGAATAAACGTGTCTTTTCCTTGTTAAGGGAGCTTGCAATACTTATATTTCTGGAGTTCGAACCTCGGCATTTTAAACTAGCCGGTCCCCAGCAATTTTTTTTATTACAGATTACAGGCAGTATTTTTTATTACGGTTAAAGGCAAATTTTGGCGTAGAGTATGAATTGTTAAGGTCAATGGTTAGAAGGAAACGTGTCTTTCCCTTACGCAGGGAGCTTCCAAGACTTTTCTTTCAGGAATTCGAGCCTGGGTGAAACTAACTGGTCCGCGGCAATTTCTTTTGTTACAGATTATTTTTAGTATGCGTTTTGTGTAATTTGTGGGGTAGAGTATGAATACTTTTAAGCGACGGTTGGGAAGGAACGCCTTTTTCCCTTGCCCATAAGGAACCCGAAGGGACGCGCCCCCTTCGCGACGGATCGGCGCCAGCTGGGCTGCCACATCTGCCCTTCACCCTCCAATCCTCCACCATCCACCAGCCAGGGCGAGTACTTATTGCAAAAATGGGAAATCCCAAATAAATACGACCACGCGCATCGAGCTCTCTGCATGCAGCTGCATGTCTGCTCAACATTATAAGAGAGAGGGAGGGAGAGAGAGGGAGAGAGAGAGGGAGAGAGAGAGCGACAGCGACAGAGAGACAGCGTTTTTTTGTGTTTTGTTTTTATTGCTTGTTGGGTTCTACATATTCATTCAGAATTACACTCTTTCATATGTAATGATGACTTACTACTTACTTAATACTATGCTTAACCTAATTCTACTATTGCTACTACATTGGAGTAGATTACTCATGAGAGTATCTACTGTTCACAAATGTTTGAGAATATTTTTAGGAATGAATCGAATGGGTATCTATTGTTTATTCCGGTATGTGTGTTGTTCGTTGAGGCTAGATTGTATTGTTTTAGTTGGTCTATTGAGTTTATGTTGGAGTAGAAATTATTGGATATGCGTGCTATTTGATAGGTGATTGGGTTCATGTTTAATTCTCTATGTAGTTGTTGATTTTAAATGAACCATGGGGCGTTGGTGATTGTTCTAAGGAATGTTCTGTATTATTTGCATTTTATTTACGTTGGATGGTGCTGCATTTGTCCATAAAGGACATGCGTATAGCATTATGGGTCTTATGGTGGTTTTGTATAGTGTTATTGCATTTGTTAATGAAAGTTTGGAGTTTTTATTCAGTAATGGTTTAAGTCACTTTGGCCTGTTGTATTTTAATGTTGATGTGGTTTTTCCAGTTGAGTTTTGTATCGAGGTTTAGTCCTAAGTAATTGATAGGTTGATTCTGTTGTGACCGCCCGCGCGCTTTCACAAGTCACGCCAGAATGGGCGGACGGAGACTCGCCGCCATCCTCGGCGGCAGGCCCAGCCGGCGAGCCGCGAGCCCCATGGACGAGCCCCATTAGCGAGCCTCCTCGCAGCGAGAGGCCAGTCCGGAACCGTAGCAAAGGAGCGCACACGGTAGCAGCGAGAGTCAAGGGGCGGTAACCCTACCCCCCACTTATCTACGCCGTAGGGAGACGGCGTGACGCCCGGCCTAGTGGAGGCGTGGGCCCGGAGAGTCTGGATCC
>BLKR01011222.1:0-25000 GCA_011170035.1 Teleogryllus occipitalis
TCTCTCTTCCTTCTCTCTCTGTCTCTCTCTCTCTCTCTCTCTTCCTTCTCTCTCTCTGTCTCTCTCTCTCTCTTCCTTCTCTCTCTCTGTCTCTCTCTCTCTCTCTTCCTTCTCTCTCTCTGTCTCTCTCTCTCTCTCTTCCTTCTCTCTCTCTCTCTTCAGTCTACAATCTTGAAAAACTAAAAGACAGTTGCAAAATAATCAATCAATAGCAATGCGAACTTCAAAATCTCCACTTTGCAAAATAATCAATCAATAGCAATGCGAACTTCAAAATCTCCACTTTACGTTTTGAGTTAAATTACAGTTTATATTTATCATAATAAAATCAAAAGTGAATAATGCATATGCAATCGGAAGCTGTATTAACGCGTACAGTTTACGTGCACAAAGTAACATGATATGGCTGAAGAAGAACCGGATATTTGGGTGATGCACTTACAGACAAAGCGCATTGGGGGCTTTCATTTTTTATTTCTAACATGTTCTGTAAACAGATTGAAAGCATTTGAGAAACTTGTTTTGCACCTAAATAGACCATCTGTCCCTAAATAGACCATCATTTCCCAATCTTTGCACACAAAAACTAGCTTTATGAATATGCACATTACATGAATATAAACTGTTTAAAGTTAAATCAAGCAATCTTTGTGCAAGCCACAATGCCATATGCATTGTGCAACTTGGTTTACTACACTCTGCTCCAAAATAATCTGCCGCTTTTTTTAACCTCAGATGCACAAAAGCAAAAAAGACCCATAGTCGTTCATTACCAGTGATCACGAAATAGTTTTTTTTTTATCGGATATCTTCCCGATGCCAAAGGTGCTTTGAAACGAACACTGTTGAGTTGTGATGTATTTTATTTGTTCCTACTTTACGTCTAATAGTGTGCCCGTGCAAGTAGGAAATCTGATGTCTTCTTAACCGATGTGTCAGTGCTCGATCGCATTTACTTCTGCCCCTCGGTAACTCAACGGCATCTTTCAAACAAATCCTATGGTCCATCACGCTGTCCCTCTCCTCACCTCGTCGCTGAAAACGTTTCTCTATGTACATTCTAGGTATCGAATTCTCTTTTTATTAAACGTTCTAGAAGTGAGCAAAGTAAAAAGCCATAAACTGAAAGAAATATCCACGCTGTATGAAGAAAATGGACGGTTCTGTGTTTAGATGTGATGTTCGTAGCTGTGAAATAGCAGTGGTTGAAAAGCATCTTACTTAACTTGTTAGAATCCTTTATGCATCTATCAACCAACTAGAGAAGGGGCAACTACCGGTCGTTGAACAGTGGTGAATTTTCACACAGGCAAAGAAGAGTCTAGAAGTATTTGCTCCTCAGAATTTACTGCAATACTAGCGGAACCCGGCAGATATTGTTCTGCCCATCATCTCTCTCTCCCCTTCTATCTCCCTTTCTCTCGCCGTAAATCCATACATTTTCAAAGGCACTAGTGATTTGCCATTAAAAGAAAGGCTTTCTTCGAAGTTTGCCCCCTGGCGCTAGTGGCATAGAAATATCTTTTCCTGAATATAAAAACTTTTTGCCAGAAAAGCATTTAAATTTCGATTTCCTTACTATTGAGATGTAAAATGTAATCCAATTTTGCGGCAAGTTTCCTTCCTTTCTGCGGCAAGAGGGTATTATCATTGATGATGCGAAACTGCTTTAAAAAATGTAGTTTGTATGTAAATTACTGGTTTCCCCTCAATATTTCATGTGTATTTCTCGTGTTATGGAATAAAACGATTTAAAATATTTGTACCAAAATATGCACCTATTTTTAATATTTTTGCACCTATTTTAGCAACTAAATTAGAAAAAAGTTCGCCAGGAATGTCCGGCCTCTAGTGATGAATATAGATTTCACGTACATTCTCTTAATGACAAATTGATGTCATTTTTTGCAGGTGGGTATGCTACAGTAGGGGCTGCTGCATTCTCAGGAGCTGTTACACATACTATCTCAGTGTCTGTCATTGTTTTTGAGATGACTGGCCAAATTACCCACATCATTCCAATCATGGTTAGTAGCTATTGTTTGTGGCATTTTGAAAATAGTATTAATTGATATTAGTTACGAATGTAGCGAATCTTAATAGATAGAAAGTTTTCATTTGGTTGTACAAGTGTCGAGGTTTCGAGGCACACTTGCCAAACAGTACCATCGAATCTCCAAAATAATCATTGGTGTAAACATACATTCAGTATGATTATTCTAAATATGCTGAGAGATAATCTATGAGAGATATAAAATTAAGTCCTTAAGATTTGGCAAAGGCTATTTTACAGTAGACATTATCTTGCTGGATGCGACTACTTGCTTTCATGTAAATATGCTTTTTATTTTATTTTACCACTAGACAAACTATTCAAAATAGTTAAAATGACAAATACAAGATAATAGAAAACTAAAAATGTAAATGCTTATAAAATACACCGTAGAAAAATAGGAAAGGCAATTAAAATTGTGACTCCATAATCATCAAGCACATTCGAAGTGGAACTTTGAAGATACAGGAATTAGACGTTTGTAGGATAAAGAATTATTTGCAAGATTCCTTTCTGGAAACTTACTTGAACATATTTTGACATTTATTATTATTATTTATTATTATTATTATTATTATTATTATTATTATTATTATTATTATTATTATTATTATTATTATTATTATTATTTATTATTATTATTTATTATTATTATTTATTATTATTTATTATTTATTATTATTATTTTTTGTGTATCGGCCATTACGACCACGCTTCACGTTATCTTCCGAAGCCCGTAATGAACGTGTGTAATTATGTGGATCAGCTTTTCAGCCGTATCCCTTGTTAAGACAAAATTTGTTGCGCCTTGAATTATGATGTGATACAATGATGATGAGGGGTGAAGGGACAGTAACAAATACGATCATGCCTATGGAGGACTCCAACCTGCAAACTCCTCGCCGCAGACGACGGCTGCCGCAACCGTCTGCGCCACGAAGCCGGCCTTATTAGTTTGGCGAGGGCGGAAATGCCTTACGCACGGTCAGGGATAAAGATAGGCTATCCCTCGTGTGTAGGACCCTTCCCCATTTAAAAAAATCTCTCTTCTTGTGCCCATACCTCGCCCCACGGAAACCTTCGCGAGACATTACTTCATGGAGAAGACGGGCAGGTAGCTGGGCTATAACCTCAAGTTAAATACGGAGCCTTTCTTCTTTTCTTTTCGTCAAGAAAGTGAGAAAATTTTGTATTATGCTGCACTCTTTACTAAATACGAGAATAAGTTCCACCATGTGTGATGGGGAGATATCCACGTCCAAGATTTCGTTAAGTTTTCTTTACCCCTATTGCGCTGTCAGAGACCGTGCGATAGACTGACACTAGTGTCAGTCTACCGTGCAGTCGGTAGGCTGACACTATCCTGTGAAAATTGGAGAGATCACAATGGCAAAGTTCATTAGCCTGCCATTTTTGTTTCAGATTGCTGTGTTAATATCGAATGCTATTGCATCATTCCTCCAGCCATCTTTATATGACAGTATTATTCTCATTAAGAAATTGCCATATCTTCCTGATCTGCTACCATCAAGCTCAGGTGAGAAAAAAAACTGACCCTACATTCTGTGTGTTTTACTAAGTACATTTTACATTTACACTTCTTTCTACATTTTAACAATGTTAGTTCTATGAACAAACCAATATCATTTCTGACTGCTTCAGCCGGGAATCGAACCCAGATATCCTGCTACACTCCCAGTTCCTCTAACCACTTGATTTACTAACCAGTGGTTGATTCAGGGGGAGCTTGCTCCCCCCAGGCCTATTGTTTTTGTTTGTTGCCCTCCTTTATTTGGCAAAATTGATTTAAATATTTATTTGTTAGCATTGTGTAATTATTTAAAAAATAATATTGTATAGTATCATATATTCGTGACAAAAATAATAAACAACATAATAACAAATATGTTTATTATTTAATAAAAATCTATGATCCCCCCCCCCGTGATCGGCTTGATTCACCCCTGCTACTGACACAGTCATCTCTTTGAACAACCATTATTACTTAGGAACCCTTGTGATTGTTATATTAAATATTTAACTGTTTTTTGTTTTTTTTTTTGCATTTGTCACATTACTACTGCTAAGTTGCTATGGGGTCGCAACAATAGTTGGAAATTGCAAAACGGGAAACACATCCCCTTTAATTATTAAAACTTAGCACTGTAAACATGAAGTGAACTGTAAAATGTAATATTTAATAATATTTAACACTCAGTGAGAGTTTTGTACCTTAACTGATCTGGAATTGGTTAACAATTTTATGACAAATGGTACATTTACCTAAATTCTATTGAAGATAAGTCTCACAGGAAACCATCTCAGGCGGACAGGTCTCTAGCATTTCCATATCATAATGTACTCGTTCATTACATTGTGGATTTTGGTCTAAAGTACCCATGCACTACCTCTGACGGGTTAAGTAACATAATATGTAGTGAAATATTATAAAATGATGATTATTGTTTGACAATAAAACTGGCAAACGAATAGTGTCGCATGTGTTGTAGTGTAATTCATTACTATTAAATACTATTTATTCCCTTTACTACATAAACGAAGAGTTTTTACTGTATTTGTACTTTTAAAGTTTATTGTTAAAAACCTTGTAACCACTACCTCCACCCACTTTTTAACCTGTTTTCCTTGAGTCATGAGGAAAATGCTTTTATACTTCTTCAATAAAGTCATATAAAGACCAGTATTGTTTTCGACATAAATAAAAATATAAATTTAGTGGAATATTATTATTTTACACCTAGAACATGTTTCATTAGATTCATACTTAAAGAACCGTTTTAAAATCACTAAATAAATTGTTATTTAACTTAATATCCTATGCGCGCGGTTCGGCCCCTTTCAAACCAGCGTGCACAGAGCACAACGCACTAGGTCACTAAAACGCTGCTAGCCAGAAACAGACTCAATTAGGCGGAGATGGACACGGAATGCCTTGCTGATCTACGCAGCCCCCATTCGGGCTGATGGCTTTGTCATCCAGTCATACGCCCGCGGTGCGAAGTCAGTGTATAGAAGGTCCGCTCTGAGGGTGGCCCGGGCGTTTCGCACGATTTCGTATGATGGTGTGTGTGTGTGACACGCCCCCTATAGACCTCATGGCACAATACAGGGCCAGGCTCTACAGACGTAAGCGAGAGAGAGAGAGAGAACGAAAGAGAGCGCGAGAACGAAAGAGCGCGAGAGCGAAATAGAGAGAGAAAGAGAGAGCGCGCAAAAGAGAGAGATTGAAAAAAGAGAGAGGGCGAAAGGGAGGGCGAAAGAGCGAAAGAGAGGGCGAAAGAGCGAAAGAGAGGGCGAAAGAGCGAAAGAGAGGGCGAAAGAGCGAAAGAGAGGGCGAAAGAGCGAAAGAGAGGGCGAAGGAGCGAAAGAGAGAGAGAAACAGGGCGAAAGAGCGAGAGAGAGAGAGACAGAGCGAAAGAGCGAGAGAGAGAGAGAGAGAGAGAGAGACAGGGCGAAAGAGCGAGAGAGAGAGAGCGAAAGAGAGAACGAGAGAGCGAAAGAGAGAACGAGAGAGAGCGAAAGAGAGAACGAGAGAGAGCGAAAGAGAGAACGAGAGAGAGCGAAAGAGAGAACGAGAGAGAGCGAAAGAGAGAACGAGAGAGAGCGAAAGATAGAACGAGAGAGAGCGAAAGATAGAACGAGAGAGAGCGAAAGATAGAACGAGAGAGAGCGAAAGATAGAACGAGAGAGAGCGAAAGATAGAACGAGAGAGAGCGAAAGAGAACGAGAGAGAGCGAAAGAGAGAACGAGAGAGAGAGAACGAGAGAGAGCGAAAGAGAGAACGAGAGAGAGCGAAAGAGAGAACGAGAGAGAGCGAAAGAGAGAACGAGAGAGAGCGAAAGAGAGAACGAGAGAGAGCGAAAGAGAGAACGAGAGAGAGAGAACGAGAGAGAGCGAAAGAGAGCGAACGAGAGAGAGCGAACGAGAGAGCGCGAAAGAGAGAGAGCGAAAGAAAGAGAGAGCGAAAGAAAGAGAGAGCGAAAGAAAGAGAGAACGAGAGAGAGCGAAAGAGAGAACGAGAGAGAGCGAAAGAGAGAACGAGAGAGAGCGAAAGAGAGAACGAGAGAGAGCGAAAGAGAGAACGGAGAGAGAGCGAAAGAGAGAACGAGAGAGAAAGCGAAAGAGAGAACGAGAGAGAGCGAAAGAGAGCGAAAGAGAGAACGAGAGAGAGCGAAAGAGAGAACGAGAGAGAGCGAAAGAGAACGAGAGAGAGCGAAAGAGAGAACGAGAGAGAGCGAAAGAGAGAACGAGAGAGAGCGAAAGAGAGAACGAGAGAGAGCGAAAGAGAGAACGAGGGAGAGAGCGAAAGAGAGAACGAGAGAGAGCGAAAGAGAGAACGAGAGAGAGTGAAAGGAGAGAACGAGAGAGAGCTTGAAAGAGAGAACGAGAGAGCGAAAGAGAGGAACGAGAGAGAGCGAAAGAGAGAACGAGAGAGAGCGAAAGAGAGAACGAGAGAGAGCGAAAGAGAGAACGAGAGAGCGAAAGAGAGAACGAGAGAGAGCGAAAGAGAGAACGAGAGAGAGCGAAAGAGAGAACGAGAGAGAGCGAAAGAGAGAACGAGAGAGAGCGAAAGAGAGCGAACGAGAGAGAGAGAACGAGAGAGAGCGAAAGAGAGCGAACGAGAGAGAGCGAACGAGAGAGCGCGAAAGAGAGAGAGCGAAAGAAAGAGAGAGCGAAAGAAAGAGAGAGCGAAAGAAAGAGAGCGCGAAAGAAAGAGAACGCGAAAGAAAGAGAGCGCGAAAGAAAGAGAACGCGAAAGAAAGAGAGCGCGAAAGAAAGAGAGCGCGAAAGAAAGAGAGCGCGAAAGAAAGAGAGCGCGAAAGAAAGAGAGCGCGAAAGAAAGAGAGCGCGAAAGAAAGAGAGCGCGAAAGAAAGAGAGCGCGAAAGAAAGAGAGCGCGAAAGAAAGAGAGAGCGAAAGAAAGAGAGAGCGAAAGAAAGAGAGAGCGAAAGAAAGAGAGAGCGAAAGAAAGAGAGAGCGAAAGAAAGAGAGCGAAAGAAAGAGAGCGAAAGAAAGAGAGCGAAAGAAAGAGAGCGAAAGAAAGAGAGAGCGAAAGAAAGAGAGAGCGAAAGAAAGAGAGAGCGAAAGAAAGAGAGAGCGAAAGAAAGAGAGAGCGAAAGAAAGAGAGCGAAAGAAAGAGAGAGAGCGAGAGAGAGAGCGAGAGAGAGAGCGAGAGAGAGAGCGAGAGAGAGAGCGAGAGAGAGAGCGAGAGAGAGAGCGAGAGAGAGCGCGAGAGAGAGAGCGAGAGAGAGAGCGAGAGAGAGAGCGAGAGAGAGAGCGAGAGAGAGAGCGAGAGAGAGAGCGAGAGAGAGAGCGAGAGAGAGAGCGAGAGAGAGAGCGAGAGAGAGAGCGAGAGAGAGAGCGAGAGAGAGAGCGAGAGAGAGAGCGAGCGAGAGAGCGAGAGAGAGAGCGAGAGAGAGAGCGAGAGAGAGAGCGAGAGAGAGAGCGAGAGAGAGAGCGAGAGAGAGAGAGAGCGAGAGCGAGAGAGAGCGAGAGCGAGAGAGAGAGAGCGAGAGAGAGAGAGCGAGAGCGAGAGAGAGAGAGCGAGAGAGAGAGAGAGCGCGCGAGAGAGAGCGCGAGAGAGAGAGCGCGCGAGAGAGAGAGAGAGAGAGCGCGCGAGAGAGAGAGAGAGAGAGAGCGCCGCGAGAGAGAGAGAGAGAGAGAGAGCGCGCGAAAGAGAGAGAGAGAGAGAGAGCGCGCGAAAGAGAGAGAGAGAGAGAGAGCGCGCGAAAGAGAGAGAGAGAGAGCGCGAAAGAGAGAGAGAGAGAGCGCGAAAGAGAGAGAGCGAGCTACAAATAGCGTCATCATGAAGGATGAGAGGTGGGTGACAATGGCTCAGGGGCAACGGAAACTATCATTCACTGGTAGATAGACATTTCGTCTTATTCCTGACATAACGAAATAGGGCCCAAAGGAGATGTGGATCATCATTTGACCCAGTTGTTAACGGAGCAAGGGTTCTACCGTCCATACCAACTCCGTTCCCATTTGGACGATGTCTCCTCATACCCAACCTGTGATCCATTGGTTGAAGATGTGGAGCACGTGTTCTTTCACTGTACACGCTTCGTTGAGGAGAGCGAAGAAGCAGGTAGTCACTCCTGGTACCATCGTCACTGGGATGTTGGTATCGCAAGAGAATTGGAGTGCGATAGCCACCTATGCCGCAAAAGTTTTGAAGAAGCTTCGCAAAGAAGGACAATTTCGAAGGAGTATCCCGTGGTATCAGTTGGCATAGAGCGATAAGCCGATCTGCTCTTCCTGTGATACAATGCCTGATGGCGGTTCCGCGCGAAGGGAATGAGCAGAATGGGAGGGGTTTTTACCGAGTGGGCACAGCCTAGCTGTAAACCCTACACGCTGCACGGTGCGGGCTCCGGAGTGTCTTTGGAAGATTTTCCCCTGCCCTTGTAAAAAGAAATAGAATGTCGGAGACGGACGGACACTGTCTGGCCGACTGGCTGGCTGGCCGGCCGACCGACTGACTGACTCACTCACTCACTCACTCGCCGACTGACTGACATTTTGCCGTAAATCGAATTTTTGGAATAAAGGGCCCACACAGCATGGATTCTAAGTAAACGTGTTAACGTAATTTACTATGTATAGGAACAAAATTTATCCACTTTTTCATTACCAGTGCTCAGTATTAAGAGTTTTTCTGTCGAAAATTCGCCGCTATTCTGAAAACCAAATAACATGGATGCCATTTTAGAATTTAGATCATGGCCGCCTATTAGAATAATTGTTTAAAAAATCAGCTGTTTCATTTGAGACTATACAAAGGAGGATATTGTATTTTCTACTACTCCAGTTTATGAATATAGTCAAAAGGTTATCATTGTTGATGAAGCATAATATGGTCTCTTATTACTTTAAATCAATAATCTAAATTCTGTGGAATCTAGTATTAGCATATTAGTAGACATGAAATCAGGGTAACCATGTGCCCTCTTTTACCTGGACATGTCTGCTTTTTGTATGAAAATTGGAGATCTGGCGACTTTTTTTTAGAATTAAAAAACATGATTTTTTTTATAAAATCATCAAGTTGGTAATTTCAAGTAAACTTGTGATTGCATTGATACCAAATATCGATGACACCAAAGAGATTTTGTTTTGATGGGAAAGTCTACAGAAATTACTTTGCAATTTGTAGTTGACAATTTTATATCACTGGAGTGTTATGGATTGGGGTCTTGCATGTTCATGACCTACTTTTTAGCTAGTTGTTACATCATGTTTGATAGCGTAACTCATCTTTGTGTTGTGGAAGGTAAAGCATTAGGTTGTACTCTGTGTTAAATATGCATGTGATTGTTTCTACAAACAGAAAAATGTTCCAAAGAGTGGGCTATTTATTAAGTTTATTATTAAAATTCTCTTGGCTTCTTGTCATGTTTTTCCTGTGAGGAAATATGATAACTGATGGAAGTGTTTTCTATGTTCATTCAGGCTCGAAATGTTTTAAAACATTATCATTAGAATATCTAGTGTAAATTATGTTAACTATGAAAAGTGATTTTCTCTCTAATTGTCTTTTGTTTTCTGTTTTTCCCAGGCATGTATAGTGTTTATGTGGAAGATTTTATGGTAAGGGATGTCAAATACATTTGGCATGGCATGAATTACAAGGAACTTAAGGAAGTCTTGAAGCAGAATCGAAACCTGAAAGGATTTCCATTGGTAGATAGTCCAGGTAAGTATTTGCTGGGAAGCAACTAGCTTTTAATTTTTTTTTAAATTTCATATGGTAATTAATTTTTCAATGTAATTTTTAATTAGGCAATTCATATGCTTATTTTCAAACTCAAAGAAAATAGAAAGCTTATAGTTTTAATGTAATTTTGCGGGAAATTTAGACAAATTTAAAAGAACTATTTTCTCAGAAGGGGCTGTAATTTTTTTGTTTTTTAGGAGGAAAATACGATTTTTTAAAATGTGTATTTTATAAATTGCATTAATTTTAAGCAGAAATTACGCATAACTACTAGTTTTTCAAAAAAATGTACATGATCTTCGTTAAGGAGGTGATTTTTTAGAATAGATTTTGTTGAAGACAAACATCTTCATTAACTTCGTAGTTTTGAAATGTTAACTTTCTGTAAATGAGACGAGCGCCATTTTTATCGTCCTTTGTGACATACGAAGAGGGAATTTAAAGAAAAACTTAGGAGCAGTTTTTTGAAAAAAAATTGTTTAAACAAAATTCAAAATTGTCTATATTTCATGCAAAATTACGCAAAAACTACTCATAATTTTGAAAAAAAATTGTTCACTACCTAATTTCAAAATCACATTTAAAGAAAAGATTTCATTCAGGAAAAAATGTCTGTATTCAAGTAGACAGGGAAGAAAGACATCGAATAAAATTTGTTGTAGGAATTTGAACTTTTGCAATTTTCGAAAAGTCAGGGATTTCAACAAAATCAAGGCCTACACCGTTCTCTTAAGCCTCTTTTGCGGTAACGGAAGACAAAGTTTAATGAAAAAAATTTGAGCCATTTTTGAGAAAATTTTGAAAATGAAGAGGCTTCATGTAAAGTAGCCTCCAAAAATCACAATGCCCGTTTCAAATTCAGAAGGTCGTATGTATAGTACAGCCTTGAGTTTCTTTTCATGGATCGAGGAATGTCAATTTTGGAGAAAATCGAGTGAACGGTTTTGGGGCTATGGACGGACGGCCGTGTTGTCATCAATCGATAATTCGTTATCAAGGATCTACATTTCGCCGTTTTCCGGAACACGATTACAATACTTCCTTTTCTGACCAAGTCAGTGCGAGAAAGTAAACAGC
The DNA here is from genome assembly GCA_011170035.1 of Teleogryllus occipitalis. Lineage (NCBI taxonomy): Eukaryota > Metazoa > Arthropoda > Insecta > Orthoptera > Gryllidae > Teleogryllus > Teleogryllus occipitalis. The sequence goes on from BLKR01011222.1 coordinate 10,871, forward strand.
AATTGATTGTGAATATTAAAACAAATAAAATTATCAGTAATAAAAAGTCAGGTTTTAGAAAACGGTCGTGTGAAACTGCGGTACAAGCAATTTTATACGATTGGAAGATTAAAATTGATAAAGGAAAGAAAGCAGGAGTTATCTTCTGGGATCTCAAGAAGGCATTCGAAATTATTGGCGAGACAATCCTTATTGAGAAAGTATATACTTACTAAACGAAACAGAACGCCACAAAGTGTATTATTTCATTTTTTAAGAGTAGAACTCAAGGAGTAAAGAGTAATAATGATATCTCAGATGAAATGAGCAGAGATTTTGATTTTTCGTAAGGGTCAATTTTCCCATTCAAAAACCTCCATAGTGCGCAGCTGCCCGCTGCGGGGGGATGGGGGTGGAACGGGTGCCAAGATGCCGTCAAGATTGATGGTTAGTTCGCCGATAATTAAGATCTGTCAGGGTCGCTTGGCGAAGGAGTGTCGGCTGCGACCTCGAACAGTGTGTAAGGGTTTATGGCCTTCGGGGGCGCTTCAGAAATCAGGGAGGGTGGAGAGGCCAAACTAATCCGGGTGTGGGCGGGCGCTGGTCGCGGCGAAGAAAGGAGAACATCTAATTCCTCGTAATTCATCCCACCCTCAGTATCTCCGAGCGCAATGACACCATCAAACTCCACTTGTAACTACCAACTAAAGTTTTAGTGAATGAAATTAAATTGCTGTATCTCTAGATTTTTAATATTTACTGTGGATGTCGAAGAACTTTCACAAAATTGTTAAATTATTTTTTGCAGAATCGATGATTCTATTGGGATCCATTCAACGTTTGGAGCTGATAAAACTTATTGAACGCCACATCGGTAGAGAAAGGCGAATGCAGGTCGCCGCCAAGTGGCAGAAAGAAGCTCAAGAAAGGTGAGAGACCCATGAAGGAACCATGCAACTTCGAATCGGTCTTGCCAGTACCAGATTACCGAACAGGCTGAGTAGGGGGCAATCTTGGGGGCGAACGAATTTCAGCGGATTCAAAATTTCATAAGGCGAACTTTTTAATTTTTTTATAGAAATATTTCTTTCCGTATTTGTAACAAAAGAAGATGTTAATTAATCAAATATTTATCCATTTATATATACAGATAAAGTAAATACAAAAAGATCGTTATTTATTAAAGCAATATCGTGGTAAGAATTATTTATATACGTATAAGTATAATCAATTATATTCATCATGGCTTCATCGTACAATCATTATATATTCATCATGGTTTCATCAGCGGTGCAGTGTGGCCAAATCAAAACGTCTAGGCACAACACTAAATCAAGAACTTTCTGAAGTGACGGTCCCTTGATCATTTGAGGTTCCCGTAACACCCTAAACACTAAAAAAAGTCTTTGCTTTGTTATTTCTTGTTAGAGTGTAACGATGAAGCGCAGTGACAACTAGGGACGTGCTGAAACACGTATCGCGATCGCCTTACGAGGAGACCCCTCACTGGGTTTCTGCTGCACTGCACGCCTTCAATGTCCGCACACAAAATGAAGCACGGGAAGACTGTTCGGAACCTTCCTCCCCGTACGATCGTCACTTGGGGTCCTCCTGGAGATCTGCATTCGGAGGAAAACAACGCTCGAGTGTCCCTGACATTTCGGCCGGCCGCCTTTCGCCTCTCGATTTTGTGCAGAACAGCCGAGCGTCGTCGCTTCGCATTTAAAGTCGCCGCGCGTAGTGATGGAAAAATAATTTCAATTATTCGATTAATTGGAAAGAAGTCGGTGAGATAACAAAACACAATGCAATTTCTGAAATAAAGACAAATAAGAGGGTGTGAAAAGTAATTTAAAATAAACTTTTTAGCTTTATCGATAAAATAGAAACTAAGGAATTTTCATCAATTCTTTTTACATTTTTAATTATTATGCAATATTGAAATGCAAGGTACAAGTACGTCCAATAACGTAAACAGGCCTGCAGTGTATTTTCAAGTGACCAAACATATACCTAGGAGACAAAATGTTCCCTTATAGTTAGAAATCCAATATATAAAAAGCAATGTTTGTTTTGTTCATACATACGTATATTCGCTCCCGTGCCGTTCATCCGATTGCAATAAAACCTAGTCAACGCACTGCACGCCCTCAATGTCTATGTATTGCTAGTTACAAGCGGGCCTCGGACCGCGCGCGATCTTTCCTTCCTCTTCCTTGTCCTATCCACACTCTTACTTACACTTACGCTTCCATTCACTACACTTCTATACATGCCGGGAGACCGGTCGGCAGACAGCGTACCCCGTCTGGAACTGTCTCGCACTGGTGGGAGATACCTGGTTGGCTAGCTGATGCGAAGGTCGGCGCCGAATCTCACCATCCAGCGGGGGAAAATCACCGCCACCTCCAGAGGAAAGAACATATACTACACTTACGATACCATTGACCTTAGCAGTTGACGCACCCAAAATCACTAATCAATCAATTAATTTTAAAAAACTGTTTGCTAAGGCACCAGTCGCCACTGCAAGACCTAAGGATTTTATTTTTTCTTTATCAAGATTAGAAGAACGCCCTGACGTCGTGGTAAAATAGACGTTTTCAGGTCTCGTGGCGATGTAAGCCGTGGTTGACACGAAGTATTTAGGGATATTGGTTATTTCCACAGTCTCTTTTATCAATTTTCAAACTTTATTAACTCTCGTATCAAACTTCCCCAGAAACTTAATGCCAACCAAGGCCTACATCTCCACGAGGCCTGGAAACATCTATTTTACAGCGACGCTCGGTCGCGTTTCCCGCTGCTCCTTAACGTCCGACCAGGGGTGGACTTCTTCTCCGACTCAGGGGGCCCCTTGCCTGATTTGCCAATGCTTTCTCGGCATTGGTCAATCGTTTGGCCAACCGACCGGTAGGTAAATGGAACTTTACACTATACAGACCCGTGTACAGTCAAATTTCCGTTCGTTTCGCCCCGAGGAAGGTCGCAGCACGACGGTGGAAGCGTGCCTACGACGCGGTGTCTACCGGACAGCCAAGTAGATACTGACTCCAGCCGCGGAAACCAACGATTTCCTAGTATGAAATATCTGGCAGAGATTATTAGTTAAGTCCAGAAAGTATATCAGGGACAAGCCAGTTTTAGTTGAGATTTCCTCTTCATAATTGTTTTTTAAATAAAACAGAATTTTAAAATGTTAGCTTAAAATAAAAATAGTGTGTTAATTATGAGAATACCCCTTTGGATGGGACATGATCCTTGTACGGTAATTGTTTTGAATAAATTGAGTAAAATTTTAACTATAACAAAAATATGGGATTGAGGGCAGGGGGTCCATGAAACCACATGCATCCCCCTCCTCCTAGTCTGCCCCTAGTGAACCCCAGGCCCCCCCTTCTTGTGAGCACACACTGCCACTAGTTATAGTTTATTTTTATAATTGCTCTTAGGATATTAATCTGGCCTTAGTTCTGTTTCCTTTTTCAATAACCTAACTGCAATGAATTATGTAAGATATCTTATATGTTTGGTATATTCATGATTAAAAACAAACTTTGTCAGGACCAGTCTTCATTACAATTGGCTACAATATAATTATTGTGTAATGTTTGATCTTTCTTTCCTTGCAGAGCAAGAGAAGAAATGGAAAGAAAAATGCGGGAGGAATCTCAGAAGAATCGAAGACCTTCACGATTTGAAGTTGTACCTGCCCCAGATATTCTGAAATTGCAACAGCGTTCAACTAATGAATTATCTCCCTCTAAACTTAAAGACACGGTCTGTATCTTCTTTTTTACTGTTATTATTAATGAAGTCAAAGGCTATTCATTACATAAACACCATTACAAAAACTTATCAACCATTAATTTTCTTAAATAGGAATAGGGAGGAATTCAAGAAATTTAAATAAAATAAAATTTAAATAATCAAAATATCAAGAGGCTACTGCAATTTAAAACATTAGATGGTCTAGAGTAGAAGACTACTTGTTCTACTTAAATTTTTATTGTTTGGCATGCAAATATAGAACAAACTATTAATTACAAAAGCTGAGCTACCTTGTGTTACAGTATACTTGTATTGAAATTTTCATTAATATCATTAAGACTTTGTTGGAGAACAGATCCCTGGAATAATGAATTCAATTATAATTTTCTCATTACCAAATTAAAGCTAAGTAATTTTGATCCACATTCCTTATTTTCTTTCATAACCTATGTGAAATTTACAAATGAAACAAATTTATGCCTTTTTTAACTATTAGGCAGGAAAATGTAATCGGTTTTAATTATCATGTTAAAGACAAAATAAGAGCTTCTAATATGCCTATATTTTCAACATGTTTTATTTGTTTCATTCGTGAAATTATTTGGCCTTTCAAAAATGATCTTCAATTAGTGTAGGCCAACATTATAAATTCAATACGTAATTCTTCCATGGAAAAAAAATTAATTATATAGTTTGTAGTAGTAGGCACACAGTAGTTTGTTGCTTTCACATAGCATAATGTGTAAGGTACCATTTTCTTTATTTCACTCAGTTGTCATAGACTACTACTCTTTTCAATCCTTCTCCTGTCTACTAGAAAACATGAATATTAGGAGGAGGAGGAGTAGTAATCATAAATGCCCTTATTTTAGGTATTTGTTCAGAAAAACACAAAAACATACATTCTCAAGCACTCAATTGAAATAATTTTAGCTGTCAGAATTTAATTTGGGAGTTAGCTATGAAGCTTTGTACTTTGAAAGTGTTGATGTGAGGAATAATGTTTCTTCAACTTAAAAATGCCTTGTCAACAAAGACAAACATCCTGGATTTTGCAAATTTTGAATTAAATAACAATATTCATTGTAAGGGGGAAAGAGATCATGAAGTTGGAATAAATGCATTCTTTATTTTTCTTTTATGCCATGAATTTGGAGCTCTGACAAGTTCTTTTATATAGTCCAAAACAGTTGGATATGATTAACAAATTTTAGAAAAATATATTTAAATAGTGAATTACTCAGAAAGGTGTGTCCTCATAGTGAGAAAGGTATATAAAACATTAATTTAATGGTGTATAAAACATTAATTTAGGAGTTCATTGACATTTTCTTTTCTATACATTTCTGTTTTACTGTACAAACTTAAACCATTTTGGATCAGATTACACCTGGAGTTGGAAGCCAACCAAAAAAATCAATTCTGAAGAAAACATATTCTTTCACAACACGCAGTTTCAGTCCCCTAGTGAGTCCTAATATGACTCCTTATACTACTGTCACAGGAGCAGAAAGTCGGTAAGTCCATTATTTATGCACTTCCCTAGACAACATTTCATAAATCAGTAATAAAAATGTATGTTAAGAATTATCGTAGCAAATCTTACCTGCAGGTTTGAAATAAAATTTTAATGATTGTCAATCACAATTGATATTATTGTACTTACAAATTGATTATAAAGTTTATTATAAATAATATAAATTTATGTGGGTGTATATATATATATATATATATATATATATATATATATATATATATATATATATATATATATATATATATATATATATATATATATAAAACTACTTGACAAACTAATGTTAGATGAAAGACACTTTTTAATTCAGGTACTAATTATTTGTATTGAGAATATCACTGAAAGAAAAATATTTCAAGTATTACTGTGCTGCAAATGATCAATACAGTGAAATATATGACAAACATAACATAACAAAATAAAATAAAAATATGACCTAATCTTATGTTCAAATGGCTTCAAAAAATAAAGAAAAACTTGAGAGTTTAATTCTGTATGTTATGGGCTGGGTATTGTCTCCTTGTCTTGTGGCAGCTTGTCTGGGAAAGGTTATTATATGGCTGTATGTTTTTGACCACCCCGTACCAATCTGCTACCAAGTGGAACCGAATCAGATTTATAAGAATTACCTTTTCATAAGTTAGAATAGGTTAATTTGATAACATTTTATAAGAATTATATTTTCTAATCTGTGATTGATTGGTCTTACTTATTCTAATTAATATAATTATTTATAAAATAACTCGTATTAGTTATATCCATTTTATTAATTTCCGTTAAATATCTTGTGTTCCTGCGTCTTTTGTTTTAAAATTGTTAAGAGCAACATTTCTTATTTTATTTATTAGAGTTTTTCAAAATCTATTGCTTTTATAAATTCAAAAACCAATTTGGTGTGTGATTGTACAAGACTTTCTTCCTTTTTCATCTCTCTCGCCATTGGAGTCCTTAGCTGTTTAATTTTTGTTAGTTGTTGTCTCTCGTTTCCTAAAATAAAACATATATTATGTGATCTACTGATTGTTCTCCACTAGAAAATGGGCAAGTTGAATTGTCATTAATTTTGAATCTCTGGTAAGTTCTTAATGGTCCATATCCTGTCAAGACGGTATATCCTTATGTAATTGCTCATTGGAATTTCTATTGATAATCTGTCTTCTACCATTGGGAAGAATTATTTTGTTTCTTGGCATTGTGGTACCTTCATTATGGTTGTGAGATGTCACCCATTTAATGTGAATTAACCAATTCTCTAATTTTTTGGCATATTTCTTGTATTAAGTAGTCATGATTATTCATCTAGTAAATTTCTTACCTTCATAGTCCATGTATAATGCCAACATTTTATCTATTTTGTTTTTCTTTCATAATTTCTAGGGCTTTGAACATGGCAAATTGTTCTGCCTGATTCAAGGAGCAACTATTATTTAATTTAAGTAGCAGTTTGTTCGTTAATTTTTTTGTCAGTGTAAAAAGCTACTTCTGACCCTACTCCTAGTTAATTTTTGCTTCCATCTGTAAATATTTTAATGTTGTAATTTTAACCTAGTATTGTCGGTTTCTTCCATTGGTTTGTTTATGCTTGGTGGGCCAAAATTGATATTATGTTGGTTTATCTACATGTAAAATCAGGTAAATTGCACTTTTTAAAAAATGTCTTGAACTTTGAAAAAAATCTACCAATTTCAAGGTTTTTTGCTTTTTTTCATTTAGAAGAAATTTCCATACTTTGAGAGGCTGTTAACAGATTTATTGAATTTTAGTGTGAATTGAACGCACAGAGAGGTTTGAAATTCATTATTTTTTTAATTTTTTTTTTAAAAGCTTTTTTCGTGATGTATGGAAGTGCAAAAGGGTGAATTAATTTTTCACCTAAATTCACCATTATAAAATGTTTCACTTTTGAAGAAAAAATTCATCCATTTTTGCTTAGAACTGTGGAAGTAACAATGTTTTGAATTTAGCCCATTTTGGAATTTATAGGTGACCTGTTCTTTAATAAGTTGTGAACATATCTTTATGTAATATGAAATTAAAAATGTTACACGTTTTGTAATTATACCAAGGTGATTTGTCTACCATTAGCAGAAATTGTGCAACTCAACTGAGCATGCCACATCTATGTTTATAGGTACTGTAGTTGAATAGAAACTGCCATGCACAAAATTGCTAGTATGCAGAACAGATGAATATTATTTGCAGCAACCAAGTCATTCCCATGGTAGTTTAAATCGAGTTACTTTTTTACTTTCATATTTATAAAAATGAGAATTAAAACTATTTTAAAATGTAGGGCACAAATAAAAGAAATTTCAAAAATTTAACTAAATCTGAGAAATATGTCCCATTTGCAGCATTGGTATTCCTTTGCAAAAATGATTTTACATAAGTGTTTTACCATTTGGTCGTTTGGTTAGGTAGTTGGTCTTCACAGTTACAAGGAAACTTTCTCATTACTTGCCTCCTCCAATTGCGTTCCTGACTAATTTGATTTGTTATGCAGCACGCACAAAAATACACTAGAGTTAAGATACAGAGAGGAACTGATCCTGTGTAAGATCTATCCTAGTGCCAATTACAAAAAAATTGCAAACTTAATGGAGTACCTTAAATCTTCAACTGTTAGAAGGTTAATAGCACCAAATATGGAAAATAAATGTAAAACAAAACAATTCATCATTTCAATAATATTTTTTAAATTTTACAGTGATAGGTGTATGTTTGTCTTGACAGTTGTTTGAAATAGTAGTGGCATTGATGATCATGGCTATTCTATTTTGTAATGTCCATAGCATTCGACTGGCATTTGAGGCAATTTTTCGAAAATCAGCAACTCTTCAAGATGTGAACCCTGATCAGGGATCTAATGGTGATGTCGATGCTACTGATGGTGAAACATTAAATCAGTCAGCTGATGTGCCAACAAGCCCTAGAGCTTCAAAGAAAGTACAATTGGTATGTTATATTTGTTCGTAATCTCAAATTCATAAACGAATATGTATAATTTTTTTTCATTCTTCTGAATTCACTTGTTTGGCAACAGCCCCATGAAAGGGTCATAGACATGTCACCTGAAGATCAGAAACACTGGGAAGAGGAGGAAATGGGGAAAAGCATCACTTTTGACAAATGTCATATTGACCCAGCTCCTTTCCAACTAGTGGAGAAAACATCCCTCCTAAAGGTGCATTCATTGTTTTCTATGGTTGGAGTAAACCATGCATATGTCACTACAATTGGAAGATTAATAGGTGTCGTAGGCCTAAAAGAAGTAAGTATGAATAAATGTAAAATATAATTTTATCAGATACTTATGTTGCAACAACTTTGTATATTGTGTTGTAGGATAGTGGTATCCTCAGAATTTAAAACAGAAGTATTTTATTATAAAATATTTCTCTTTTAAATGTGTGTATTGATTTTCTATAAATATTTGGCAGATACCACTATCCTACAACATATATAGATAATCACTGATTGGTTTTAATTAAGAACTTTTCATATTATTAATTATTCCAAGCACAAATTACTTGTTTATTTCAAATTAAAATGTCATAATTTATTGATATTCAGTTAAGAAAGGCAATTGAAGATGCAAATGCTGGGAATTTACCAGCCCACCCTCCTCAAAATACTCCAGTGGCTGGAAATGCATTACCTGCCAGTGATCCAAGAAGTAACAGCACTGTAACCTCAATGGACTCTGCTTTAAGTAGCAACACAGCAGCCAGTGAATCAGATGTAGAAGAACATGTGAAGTTGAAACGATGACCCCAAGTATTTATAGATAGTAGAATGCCCTGAGATTCAGTTACTGTAAATAAGATACTAAGAAAAATCTCATTTTCAAAATGGTTGTACCATGTGATGATGATCTCTGCCTTTTTTATTAGATAATTTACAAATTTTATGGTTCATTAGCTTAACATAAAATGCTTAACAAATGTTTTACAGGCTTCAATTTTATTTCAATAGTAAACATTAAATTTTATTTTTGGTAGCTATTTTATTTTTATCTTGTCAGTTTTATGATAGAATGTAACATTCATTTCTTTTTAACTTAGCAATGCGGTTTTAAATTCATGAAACATTCTTTGTACTACTCTTTTCATTAATATTATATTATGTTGTACTTTATACTATAAAGAATTTCATGTGGTACCTATTACTTTGTTAGAATAGTAGAGTAGTTAGTATTACTAGTTTTTAAATGTGTTATGTGAATGTTAAGTTTCATAGATTATGAAAGGTGATGAGATATAATTTTAGAAATAAATTATACTCTTCTGATTTAAAAGATGTACTAAAAAACGTGAAGAGGAGACATTTCTTCAGCAATATGGACATTACAACTGTCCTTTTTACATAACTTTAAAAATTAGAATTAGAGTGCAACTAGTCTAACCTGTACACAATCATTATTGTAATTTTAACTACTTTTCCTGCCTGTAAAGCCTTGTCTTCATTTACACATCCATCTATTGTGAGACTCCAGGTACATTCTTCTTTTATTTGTCAAATTATGAAATATTTTCCTAACTGTGATAATTTTTAATTTGATTGTAGTTAGTTTGTCATCCCTCACATCTCATTTGCATCAAAAATACATATAAATGTGATGACATATTTGATATTTCATAAATTGTTCTTAAAAGCACCTGTGGTATGTGCAGTGCTATTTTACCAAGTACAGCTATTATTTAAGCTCTTGTAATGCATATGAAAGATGTCTGATGCTGGTAAAATAAAATTGTAAATCAAAGAAATATATGCATTAAAAATGTCACTAAACAAAATACTCACCTTTTTATTAAAATGGTTTATTAAAATCCTTCTCTTTTATCACCACCTTGAAAGAAAATGCTAAAAATTATTTTGGAAATGTGTTTCAATTATTTTAAATGTACACCTTCGAGCGATTATGCTCAAAAGATATGACATAAGTAATGTATCCATCATCGAGAGTTAAAATAGTAACTAATTCATCCTCTTTATGATCAGACAATCTGGGAAAAGTATATGTGTCCAGAGTCTGTTTTTAACATTTTGAAAACTGAGAACAAAATTTATTACAAAACAGATTAGATGATATTCTTAACAAAACCATCTGATCGGAATATAAATATTCTGACAAATCACTGTATTTTCCGTTCTGTAGAATCATATTAAATAATTTTAGGAAACAAATCAAAAAACACTTGAGACAAATAATTAATACTATTACCAATAGGAAAACAAATATAACAGAATAGCTTAAAGTAATGTTTTCAAATCTAAGTCATGTTTCATGAAGTATCCTCTAAGCAAATCAAAATAATCAATTACCCTTCTTTTTCTAATTATTTTAGCCATGACTTTCAAGTTACTTTTGAATAAATATTAGAAAGCAAGATATCAGGGATGTAATAAAACAATACAAATCTGGAGCAATTATTGTAGTTAAATAAATGACCTAAAAATCTGCTAGGCGTAAATGAACCTCCATGTTTCATGATAATGACTGATCATTTATATATAAAAAAAAACAACAGAGAATACTTTGTTAGAAAACAATATTAACAAGTATTACTCTTAAAGTTTAATGTTTATTCTAAACATTCTATGTTAATATGATTATAATGAATCAATAGTGATATTCAATAAAAAAAAATATAACTTATTCAAAGATTAACACATTAGACAAGTTCTTGTATAATGCCTATGATGATAGATTCTCCTCGAAAGTTTATTAGTCTTCTAATACCATCTCCCACCAAAGTGAAAACACTTGGTGGGAGAACACTGCTTCATTTAAATGGCAAATATAGAACTTTCAAATGTTCTACAATTTAACAATACCCATTACTGTAAAATCAAAGTTGTATCACATTGTAAATAATGTAAATAATAGAACTGTTTTACTATTGTTGGTAATATGCATAATCACAGCAAATTAACCATTTACTTTAAATTTTACTTGTATATGATATATAATTTATATATGCATATTAAACACAAATTGGGATGATTCACAAACTCTTTAAGACAATTATTTTAGATTCAAATATCTGAATTTGATACTAATGACTACATTTACTACTTAATTATGATTAGTTAATAGGTCTGATAATATTTATTGTGTCAATTGCAATCATGTATGAAAAAAATGATTATTTCACTACTTTATTACAATATAACAAAATTAATAACATAATATATGATCTAATAATAAGAATAACTATTAATGTTGACAGTGAAAAATGGTGACTGTAAATAACGGTTTACACAGCAATGATTATATAAGTAAAGGAATGTCAGCACAACAAAGACATGTTGAGTATGAGAGCAGTTAATAAAACCCGATTGAAAAAAATTGCGGCATTTTCGAGTTTTCATTTGAAGTTAAGAGTGTAAAGGGTTAAGTATCTAAAATGCTAAATGTCATTAGCGCTTAATGTTATATTGTTCAGTTGTTAGACGATGTAGTTTCATAACTGAAAGAAAACAAGTATGACAAACTTCCCATCGCCTGTCAACTAGGTGTTCAAATTCCCCACGACTGACCACTTTCTTGGCGTTCATTCATTTCCGTATTTTAATATTACTGCCACTTCAAAAACTTTCGTAGATTACTATACTTATGTATAATACGTATGAAGAATATACTGAATGTTGCAATTCAAACGCAAAGCCATAATGGACTCGTAGACACCAGGACACCGCCCTACACAGCGTAGTCCAGTCGCTCCTGTCGGGTGGCTGTGCTTGCTATCTCGTTGAGAAAGAACGCTTACATGAAAATGTAACGACTTATATGTACAACTATATATTTGAACACGTCGATTGAACAATATATGATAGAGATCAATGAATCACAAGAGTACTGTATGGCTATCATTGAAAATATGTAATTACTTTCGCATTTAACCAAGGAAAGAGAAACTATCTATACAATAGAATTTCTGTCTGTTACAGTTGGCTGCAATGCTTTAACATAAATTTTCCAGTGAATGTGCATCACTTCTACTTGTCAAACAGATAGTTATACGGATTTTCACAGTCCTATTAAGCTTATTATGTACTTATTTGTACGCGGTACAGGGACTGAGGAAAGAACATTACACTATTCGCCATTAATAAATAATATTTCCACATCTTTGTAATTAAAGTTTCTTGAAATTCCTGCAGGATATTATTATCAATTATGTTAAATTAAAATCGAATAATTGTAAAGTGCGCATGAGAAGGAATGCGAATTTTCCAATGACATGACATAACAGCCATCATTTCAATGCTTCCTTAATAAATAATAGAACACGTCTAGTACTACTTCTAGTTCTTCTAGAGCATATTTTTTATTAGCTATTAAAGTTCATCGGGTTAATCAACGCATGGCCAAAGCTAAATAATCCGTCAAGATGTTTAATACGACGTCCCTACGAAAAGTAATAAAATTCTTAACTTGTAAAAGTTAATTTCATAACACTTATCCGATAATTAAAATGAATATTGTGTTATTACATTCACGATATTATTCGATTTTCTCACTAGAAAGTGATGTTAGAGCATTTAATGTTCGCTCTTCAAGTTTCATTTCGGAAATCGACGAAGGGTGACGTCATATGGCTACGGGGCTTTCAAAGTTTAGTAGAGGGAAGCCGCACCCTGCTGGGATAGTGGTATTTTAACTGTTATTCCAATAGATAGATTTCAAGCAAAATACTGTTAATATTCGAGTTGTATGACTCCCTGACCGATTTAAAATCATCAGGGACGATTTAAAAATGTGAGTACCGCTTTAATTTTACATATAGTCCTGTGGATCTTTCTGTTGGAACGTTAAGGCGACAGTGTGTGCGTATCATCAACGGAAGGGAAGTGGCGATCCTCGATTCACTTATAGTAAACGGGAATCAAGGTAAATAGGAAGTACGTGACCGTGTTGCTGCTACGCTGGGAATGTTTTAAATTTGGTATGTAAAATTATATTGTGTGTGGATGTAAGTAATTGCAGGGAACTGATCGCAATAGTATTATGTTGCACAAATCCTCGGGACCGTCATGGCCGATTTGTTCCGGAGGCAAACGCTGTCAAAAACGATTTCTGAAGTTCATTAAGCTGCCAGAAAAGGCACAAAGTGCTTCGTGATAACATCTGTTGTGTCTAAATGATATAATTTGGTTATTTTATAGGGAATAATGTTAGGGAATTATACGTTGACTTGCAAGGGTGCTATAATTTCGTAATCGAAGACCTCTGTTGAGGTGGACTTGTTGGATGTCGCGGTGAAGTTTAGCACAAGTGCGGGTGAATTTCAACGTTGTTTTGTGTGGTTAGTATGATTTTTGTTAACGTGAGTATAATGATCTACTAGTTAAATGCATTGTGTAAGTTTGAGAAATTGTATTTCTCCTTAACGTTCGACAACTTAACGTGGGTATATATCAGGAATGTAAGATTTTAAGTTGGCGTATTCGATAAGTCAGTGTTCCTGCCTTTCATATAGATATAGGGAAAATGTCTGAAGTACAGTACATGTTGGCTACTTCAATTGCACTTGCAGGTTAAGCATAAGTTCGCATTTCAAACTCTTGGAAAATCTAGATTTTGAGCATAAAGCGGTATTTAAAAGGTTTGCTTCTGAGAACTCGTGAAATGAAAGTTTTGATTTAAGCGTTCTGAATTACATTAAATTATTAGGTATGTTATGATTCCGAATATGTACCTAGTAATTATTTTGCAGAAAGGGATGTTTCGTTCTTCATTAAGGTGTTATCTAATTTACTCATTATTAAATGTCAGAAAGTGATTGTTGCAAAAAAAGAAAAAGCATTCTAGATTTTATTTTAAAACTAATATTTGC
>BLKR01011222.1:30000-36419 GCA_011170035.1 Teleogryllus occipitalis
ATTTTAACACATTCAGAATTCAGGAAAATTTGCTTCAAAAGGTGAATCCGAAATTCAATTGAATACTGATTCCAGTATTTATCATTTCGCTAACCTTTCCTCTGTACATTAATTGTAGATTAAATTCACTCAGTTCTTATAGTAATTAAAATGTTACAGCATCTCCAGATACTGTTCAAAGATTTTGTGTGTAAGAATGTTTTTGCTGTTGCAGCAGTGTTTGAGTTTAGTTTTTGTCTTCTGGTTGCAGCCTGAAAACAAGGGAAGGCAATGTTCGAGTGAGCCGAGAGCTGCCAGGCCACACTGGCTACCTGTCCTGTTGCCGTTTCCTGGACGATAACCAGATTGTTACAAGTTCAGGAGACATGTCATGGTAATTATAAAATTTTGATTGGTAATTGTTTGAGAACATGATGTACATAAAATTTCTAGTTTGATTAGTGAGAATTAATTTGTCAAAAAATACACCAAGGAAAAAATGATGTCCTTGAATTTAGTGCTATTTTTGGTTGTGAGTTAATGGTATTTTGAAAAAGTTGAGTGTGAATGAAAAATTGTGGAGTTATGATGAATACTACCTACTTCAAAAATTATAATTTGTTAGAACATTTCTGGTTATTTTTTAATTTTATATATGAGGTCATTGTGATCCTTTTTTATCACTTTTTATGAAGGTTTGTATTCTGTTTTGCATTCACATTTGGTTTTTGACATCAGTTTTTACATATGTAGTGTTAGAGCTCCCTTGGTTATTTACTGAAGATGTGCAGTATGTTTTTCTACGGCTGCAGCTTCTATTATGTTCAGGTGAAACATTTCCCTGGACAGGAGGGAAACCCGTTAGTGCATCAAGAGATGTTGAAGTTAAATTTAAGTTCAAGTTGGGGGAGGGGAGACACAAAGGAGGGACTAAAACCAGTTATTGCACTGGCAATCACTGGTTTGAATAAAATTAGTCTTCATTAAGTGAATGATATTGTAAATACTTCTCTTCCCTTTATGCCTCTTAGCGTCGGGTATTTAGAAAATAAAAAACAGAAAAAGGTTCAGTTCATTTAATGAATATTTCTGGTCTTTGTAAGAGCCTGTAAATTCATGTATCCAATTATTATCCTGTTGTAGTTAACAAACTTAAATTCATATACGATAGTAAAAATTATTCTGCAATTTCTTCTCTTTGATACTCTGGTGGCAAATGATTGGAAAAGATGATTTTAAAAAAATTAATTTTTGCTGTAGGAGTTTCTGAAAAAAAAACCTTATTAACCCAGTAAAATTGCTCTTCTACAGAATTGAAAATAGGAAGAGGAAACAAATGTAAAATCTGGGACTGCGTCTTCTCATAATGCTCTTGCACATTTCCTTGACCTTAATAGTTAATGTAACCTTCACAGTTAATGTTTTGGTTGATTTGCATTAAAGGTTGTAGCCATGAGATATAAATGGATGAATGCAGATAAATTTTGGAACCTAACTACATGAGGTTTGTATGATAAAAAAAAAAAAAAGGCTGGAAAGAACATTTTTTGCTAATTTGAGAACCTTCTGTCATCAATAATTCTTGAGTTTAACTAATTTCATTGTTTAAAATGTTATGAAATATTATGCAGTAGCTCAGCATCGCAGCTATCCAAGGCGGTCTTAAAAGAGAACACTTGCACACATTGCAAAATCTATGCTAATAGTGAATTTAATGATGTGCAACAGACATCGATACCACAAAAAGTAGTGTATGAATAGATTTTAAATTTTTACAATCTCTTCTTCAGGATTGTCGCAATGTCCTTGCAAAGTTTGGTAAAGACTAACACAACCCACATACGGAAAATAAATTACATAAATAATGTTTGCAGATGCACCGTGACAATTTTTCGCCTCTCACCTCTTAGACTATGTGGTTCCTAATATATTCCGACAGAACCCAGTAGTGCGGCAGCAAAATTGGTACCTAATTTATTTGCTAGAGGTCAGTAGCGATGCATAAGATTAGAAAAATTTCTAATAGCAATGTGTTGTAAAATAAAATGAAAGAAAATTAAAATATTTTATTAAAATTTAAACCAATTATGTTAAAAATAATATTAAACACCATGGTTTATATAAAATTAATCTTTTCCCTCATTCGCAAGGATTAAATATGAAGAAAGCCCATGCAACGCCAGGGATTTTGCTAGCTAAGCAGAAGTGTACAAATTAGTATCAAGCTAGTTTATGTGCTGGATGATGCTTCACTGGCTCTAGGAATAATAAATTGTCTGTCCCCAAATTCAGTAGTAATGTTTTGTCCCTCTGAGGTAAAACGCACTTATTATAATTTTTTTGGCCCCAAATACTCTTGAAAATTGCGAGCCCTCTATGAACTGAAATTCACCTGCTCTTGTAGCTACTAAATTTTTTTTTAAGTTGGTGAGGTTTTCAATACTGAAGACAAGTAGTGCTGATATGATTTGTATCTAGGCTGGAAGCCAGTACTTCCAAATCCAATGAATTTTGCAAGGGTTTTTGTTTATCAGTTAAGCTTCAGAATGCTTCGAGGTATGCAACAAAAAAAATAAACCGATTCTTCATATAACTTCTTTCTCTTTAAAAAACGTATGCCCACAAACGTTTTTTCATAATTGTCTCTACTTATTGTATTAAAAAATCAGGCTAGTAAATGGTGTGTGTGTGCGTGTGCGTGCATGCATGCGTGTGTGTGAGTGTGTGCGTGCGTGCGAATTATATACATATATATATACACACACACCATAACTTCCTTAAATTTTCAATTTTTTTATGCGATATTTCCTCAATTCTTCCTGAAAACAGTAAAATATTGGCCTGTAAATGAAATGGATGTTTGAACACAAAAACAACAAAAAACAACTACATAATCATTCATGTTATAACTAGGGCCCGGATTTTAATAACCTAAAAATCAACGAAATATGCAAGCATTTATGACCTAAAACCTATATAAATATGGCATTATAAAAGATAGTTGTAGTTTTTATTAAATTCCTGGTGATTTTTTTAGGTATAACAAATACAAAGGTCGCTCAAGAACAGATTATGTGTACAGTACATACGGTTTGTAGTCTGGAACTATCATTTTTTCAAAAATTGCTTGAGTCTGTAAAACAAATAAAGTACAGTACAATAAAATCCATCAAACAAAATGTCTTGCTTTACTACTGCATATTTCTTGTTTATCTTGTTTAATGTTTTCTAATTTCCTCTCAGCCTTCAGTTTCTTGAGAGTTGCATTGGATCACAAAGTGTATTTTCAGGTTTTTCATCTTAAAAGACCTACGGTTGTCCTTGAGGATAGTTTTGTATCTGGGAAAGCTCCTCTCCACATCACATGACATCACGGGAGCGTATTTGAAGGCGACAATGTCACTGCAGGACAGCTTTGTTTCATTGTCTTCAAATGTCGTGGCATTTCCAGAAATTATATCACTAGTTTTGCACATTGTAGAATGTTTAGGATTTCACTGAAGAACACTGCAATTTGTTGTACACTTTTTCAACCACATGACCAAGAGCTCAACCCAACTCACTTCGTTCAAATTCACTTATGTTTCAAATAATCCTTTACGGTATAATTGTCTAGTTTGTGACAATATCATCTGATACATTGTCATGCAAGACACCTTTTTAAGCCTTTAATTCTTGTGTCCGTAAAAATGACACGTATGCATTTTGGGCAAAATTTTGCCAAAATATGACCTTTTACTAAAAACGGCCCTTCAAAATATGACAAATATGCATTTATGGCAAAATTTTGCCAAAATATGACCTTTTAATAAAAACCGTGTAAATATACGTTTAATAAAAATAAGTTTTTCTAATCAACAATACCTAGATTCGTGCATAAATTGTTTTAAAATATACCAAGTTTCAGAAAAAGTATGATTTGTCATTAAAATCCAGGCCCTAGTTATAACTAATTAATGATACAAAGAATAAAGTTACTAATTTAGTTCAATTAGTATAAGTTTCAGTGGCTATTTCAGGCAGCATGTGTGCACTTACAATTGGTCGTTTCGTGAGTTCCCATCGTAGTTTCCCAGATAGTTCCCATGTTAGCTCTCTTGAGTTCACGTTCGTAGAGATCCCAGTGAGGGCAAAACAATATTTCGTGCCATGAATGCAGCAATTCTCCTGGCTTTGTAGCACGGTCCTGAATCTTGTATAAAAATGTATTCCTAATCACCATGGAACCATTCTTCGAACTCCGAACTGTGGCAGTAGCAGAGTTTGTAGTACTGATCTTGCTTCATGGTCCCTTCTGTCATGTATAGGTGCCCCATATACCGTTCGCTGAGATCACAGACTGTACCATGACACACAACTAGGTGTTTAACCCTCCCCATCAGGTAGTCTGAATGGTACTAAACTGCAGGGAGTTGTCAGGCAAATTAATTTGAGTCAATGAAAATCTGAAACATTGATTCATTGGACACGTACCTGTAAAATATTACAAAAATTCAATATTAATGAAATGCACTAGTGTGTTAAACCTATAAAAACGTATTATTCAACTCAAGTCTGCAACAGTCCCATTTCAATGTTGTCTGGCCCATTGCAGTCACTTCATGGCTCGGGTAAGGTGTGGTTTTTTGATAGGTCAAAGACTGATCTTATTCTCTTCTGCTAATAGACTTAGGACTGATCTTTTAGAAACTGTTTTGTTTCTTGCTGTTTTGTGTTTATCATTGTAGTCAGATGGGCAATGCTCTTTTTTCCGGTTTTTGAGACAGATATCCCTGATTCTATGATTGGTATGAAGAATGGTGATCCTTTTCCTGCTGTATTTACTCACACGGCCAGGTTTCAGGGATTTCTTGTGATCAATTTTTATTCTGTTAACAACAGTTTTCGAAACACGTGTAAAGGTTGCTATATCTCTCTGTGAATGTGTAGAGAGAGTGATAGTAATTGTATTTCTCTAATTTTCCTTGGAGACCTGTCTGAAGCCTTACCATAGTAAAGAATAATATCTTTGAGATTGTGACGTTACATTGTAATCTGAAATAAAATTCACTCATAAAATTTAGTAAAAGTAATGCAGTAAAGAACAATGCTTTGGTTTTGATTATTTTGGATAGGAAAAACTTGCAAAAAATGACAACTAAATATATATATGAATGTCCTTACTACAGCAGCAGTTTCAAGCAAACTTCAACTGAATCAGAAGTAACAACTCTTATTTCTTAAATAACGTAGGTGCAGTGTTGTGACCTATTAAAAACAATAGTAATGATAACAGTAAAACTATAAATCTTACGAAAACAAAATCATTGGCTCAAAGAAACCAAAGAAATTACCCAAATATGAGTACTGTCCCTAATAATTTGGCCACCTACTGTACCGTCGGTTGGTTTTTAAAAGCTAGTTCAGAACTGTTTTTCTTCCTCAGATTCCACTTATGCTTTCTACATTCTATTTTTAAACCTTTGTATATGGTTTCATGTATGGTTTTCAGTATGTTCTGTATATGGTTTCACAGTGATCACATAAGTTGTTACAAGTTATATTGTGACCTTTTAGATGTGAGGATAATTGTAGCAAAACTTTCTTTCTGAGATTTTGTTTTTTAGGTTGCCCTTGTTTGTCAGTGTTTGGTTGAACATTCCACTCATAACTTGTTTCATTATCACAAATGCCCCAAAATTCCCCTCTGTATTTGACAGGACTTTTGCAATGCACAACTTCCAAATAAAATGACTAATTATTCATGGACTGCTACTTACAATTCAGGATTATACAATATTGTAAGAGGAAAATAACACATCTGAATACTACGTTCCAGTATTAAAGGTCTGTCTGGCTCTAGTTGAGGGAGCTGAGATTTTGCAAGAGAATTGAGCAGCTGTTCTTAGAATCTTAAAGCTTGATGAAACATTGCTTTTCTTTTTTTTTTTTCTTTCTTTCTTTCCCTTTTCTTTCTTTCTTTCCCTTTTCTTTCTTTCTTTCCCTTTTCTTTCTTTCTTTCTTTCCCTTTTCTTTCTTTCTTTCTTTCCCTTTTCTTTCTTTCTTTCTTTCCCTTTTCCTTTCTTTCTTTCCCTTTTCTTTCTTTCTTTCTTTCCCTTTTCTTTCTTTCTTTCTGTCCCTTTTCTTTCTTTCTTTCTTTCCCTTTTCTTTCTTTCTTTCCCTTTTCTTTCTTTCTTTCCCTTTTCTTTCTTTCTTTCCCTTTCTCTTTTTTTCTTTCTCTTTCTCTTTTTTTCTTTCTCTTTTTTTCTTTCTCTTTCTCTTTTTTTCTTTCTCTTTCTCTTTTTTCTTTCTCTTTCTCTTTTTTTCTTTCTCTTTCTCTTTTTTTCTTTCTCTTTCTCTTTTTTTCTTTCTCTTTCTCTTTTTTTCTTTCTTTCTCTTTTTTTCTTTCTTTCTCTTTTTTTCTTTCTTTCTCTTTTTTTCTTTCTTTCTCTTTTTTTCTT